>WBMY01015166.1:598178-624737 GCA_013397315.1 Donacobius atricapilla
GAAAAGAAAAGAAAAGAAAAGAAAAGAAAAGAAAAGAAAAGAAAAGAAGAAAAGAAAAGAAAAGAAAAGAAAAGAAAAGAAAAGAAAAGAAAAGAAAAGAAAAGAAAAGAAAAGAAAAGAAAAGAAAATGCTAGAGGTTGCGATAATATTACGTTACCGATTGGATAAACTGACAAAACAGCCTACTGTGACTGGGGGAGTTTAATTTTGTACATTTTGGCAACTTCTTAAAGAAGAAAATGAGAGCAGTACTGTCAACAGGGCTTTTGATATTCCTTGATGTTTATACTAGAGATGAAAGTGCATTCTGAATGAGGGTGGAAGGCAGCAGGCCAGATCCTGACTCTGGCGACAGAGGTGATAAACACTGTGGATCTGCCCCCTGTAACAGCAGGGAGGAAACGCTTCTCCTGTTGCTCAGGAGATTTCCAGTTTTTTCCATTCTGCCTGGAAGACACAGGATCTGTAAAGGGATTTGTTTTTCCTGATTACTGCAATAAACTAGTGGATAGCCAAGTCACTGGTCTGGCACATGGAGAGCCAGGGTCATGTTCCTGCTCTTTCTGGGGAACTGTTCTGCAGAACTGGTCTGGCTGTTACCAGCAAATATCGTATGTCTTATATGCAGTGTGAAGTGACTCCTACAGGAAAGCAACATTCAAGAATAGCCTCTTGTCTGGGGGTTAAGATATTCCTCTTGGATTTAGGAGATCCAAGTTCAACTCCCTGATTTGTATCAGGCCTTCAAAACTGCATCTACTGGCTGCCAAAATCATTGGCTGCTCTGGCCTGGTTTGTTTTGCCCAGAAGATTCCTCCTGGACCAGAGAAACCTATTCCCAGTGGAAGTTTTTCTAAGCTAATGTGTGTAAGTAACCAGAAAAACATGTTGGGGGTGACAACAAGCTATCAAAACCAATTCTCTGAACAAATAAGGGGTCAGACATGTTTGCCAGCAAACCAAACCAAGTGTGCCATTGTGTTCTTTCACTGAGATTTCATGGAAAGAGCTATAAATTGTGGTTCTGATTAGCCAGCCAGAAAGGTATCTGTCAGGCAAGTTCTGCCACCCTTACTCATGTGCAGGATTTCATTTCACTGGTTGTCTCAACAGTTTTGCTGGACCATCCCTGTCAGGCTGCTCTGCCCTGCTCCTCTCCACCTCCAGCAGTGCTATTAAGGGAAGGAGGCAGTTGTGAATTCCCGCAGTCTTTGGTGAGGTACAACTTCCTTCCTTGCTCACAGCTAATGAGAAAGGCTTCCCCTCTTCTCCAGACCTTCTGGCTTGTTTATTTATAGAGGCCAGTATCCAGACACTATGGGGAATGCTGCAAACCAGACTTGGACCTGGGATGTAGCTGGTCCAGCTCAGCTGCACAGTAGAGTTTTTGTTGGGTGGAGGCATCTCAGTGTCCTGCTTGGGACATAATATCTCACCTCTAAATAAATGCTCTGCCCTGCAGGGAAAGGTGATTCTCAACAGTAGTGAGGCTGGTGGAACCAAACTTATAAAAATATCTGAGCAGGGGAAGAAAATAACTGCTGTTTTCCAAGAAGATGCATTTTTCTATTTTAATTTTTTAAGGCTGTGATAAAATTAATGTTGTCCATGATGTAAAGCTGAAGGGTGGACCAGAACTTACCTTGTGGTTAAGCTCTTTTTTTACTGATCGATTTTAAGTCCTCTAAATTTGTCAGGCTCACAAGTGCATGGTGACTTCAGTTATAAGAGAATGTTTGTGTCTTTAAGGAAAAATACAGCGACCCCCTCCTCCCCCTTGCCCTTCTCAACTTTGCAAGGAAACTAACACTTGAACAGAATATTTTTTCTCACTCAGTGGAAAATGTTCATTAAATACTCAAAAAAAAATAGCAATTAAAACCCCCAGACTCCTAAATCTCAAAAATCTTTAATGGGAAACTGCTGATTATAGAATAGTTGCATAGTTTTGGCTAGAGTACACATTGGCATTTTTTTGGTAGAAGTTCAAAACTCTAACAGAAATGTCTTGAAAAAAAATTACTTTTCTGTTGAAACAGAAGAAGTTTCTTTTTCAAACATTTGTATGCAAGTTGTTTTGCTGTTGAGCTGGTTGAGCAAACCATGGCTGTGTTTCTGAAAGGCACATGAGCAACTTTCCATTCTCATTTTTTCTTCCTGAGACAGGAATTGTTTCAGGTGAGCTTTTTGGTCATTCTTCACACCAGAGCAGACACCAGGGTTTGGGCTAGGATCAGCTGAGTGGTCAAGTCCAGTCTTGTCACACTGCACTGCTGCTGTCAGCCCCTCAGGGTCTGGCACTGAGAGCTCTCTGCATTTTTGGGGCCCATCTTTGCTTAGCTGGTTTTACTGGGGTTAAAATTCCTGCTCTTATTAATCCCCACTGGCATACACTGCTTTCCTGCTGACTCGAGTTTGTTCCAAAAGCAATGTGCAAGTGTTGTGTGAGGAGGTACAAAACATGAAGTGAACAGGGCAGATGACCAGGCTATGGGACGTTCTTGGTGACAAGAACAGCAGAGCTCAGCTGAACTCTGTGAAGTGAGGTCACAACGGACTCCCTCCGTGAAGAACACAGAATTACTCATCTTCCTTCAAAATCCGTGTCTGCTTGTGTAGCTGGGTTTTGAATGGAGCAATTTATGGAATCTGGATACATGAGGAGAATTCAGGGAGGAGAAAACAAGCAAAATGAACATGCAAGAGCTTTGCACATGCATGTAAATCCTGTACTGTTTCTCTTGTTCCTGGGAATTCTTGGCTGCTTCTCTAGTGCATTCCATGGTCCCCAGGGTTTTCTGTGTTAAGGGTCTGATCCCTCTCTCCTCTGACTGGGTCTTGCTTCTGGCAGAAGATTGAGAGACTAGATGGATATTGGCAATCTGCAAGAAAAGAGGTGGAGCCACGTTTTGATGTCATTTGAGTTCATTGACACCATTTAGGATGTGGACTTCTCTGCTTTGTTTTCCCTCAAGGAAGAGAGATACAGAGAAATTAGAGGAGCTCCGGTGTGTGATTGCACTGTCAGTCAGCAGCAGAATCAGCCATGTAGGTTGCCTGTGGGGGTATTTCCTCATGTTGGCTCCGTTTGGCTGTTGTTGAAGTCAGTTGTTCCAGTGATCTCTATTATGGGAGCTGAGGTTGGCCATTCCTCATCCACATCCAGTTGGCGAGGGGCCCTTACGCTGGCCAGGAGTAAACTAGGTGCTCACAAGGTAGTTTTCAGTGGCACTGTGGGAAACAGGGAACAGAAGGGAATGAAATTTCTTTCCACAGACCTTTGTTTTAAAGGGTATTTTAAGGGTGCGAGTTCACCTCTCCTTGGGTCTCTTGCCAGCAGGTGGGAACTTTTTCAAGTTGTCCCTTTTCTGAGAAGGGCTGAATCGTCCTCCCTGAAGCATCCCTTCATGCAATTAAAACCAGCAGTACTGCTTCTCCAACACAGGGGCCTCCGATACTGGGAGGGGAAGCGGTGGCTCTTCTTTGAAGTCCCACCTACGTGAACATCAGTGGCAGGACTTCAAAGGGAAGCTGCTATTTCCTGTTGGAGCTCAGCCCTGGTGCTCAGCACTGCTAACAAAGCAGTCGGACTGGTTGCAAAGGCACTGATCCAGCAGAGAACTTAAGCACATGCTTAAGTCCCTCAGGACTTATCCACATGGTCTGCTGGGTTGGGATCACCTCCACTGGAGACTGGACTGATGGTCAGGGTTGTGTCTCCCAGGTTGCATTTGCGAGGGGAAGAGTGAGGTTAAAGAGCCTGTCACAGATGGATGGTGCAGGATGGAATGCTGGGCTCACCATTCGTTACCCTGGGGCAGCTGGGCAGCAGCAGGAGGGAGAACACCACAGGCCATACTGTGGAACTTAGCAAACAACCTGGAGACAGACAACAGGCCACAGTGACTATCAGCAAATGCTTGTAAGTCACAGATTCAGAGCTAGCCTAAATCAGCACTGTTGAGCTCAGGTGAAATCTGGCCCAATAAATAGAGTTGTAAAGGTGGGAGTCTATTTGCAAGCAGGTAGGAAATGGTAAAGGCACAATCATTTAGCCTCACCTTTTACTGGGTAATATTTTATTTTTGTGTTAGTTCCTCTGCTGTCTATGGAGCTGCTTGCAGGCTAACGGAGGGCAGCATGGAAATGTAATTTTCTAACAAGCATTATTTAGGTAATTCATGTAATTTGTAACAATTTATTATCTCTGTTTTTACCCTGAGGCTACAGACAGACCTCACGGCGGTGATCTGCAACTGATACATAGGTACCACCCTGCTCTTGCCCTGTTCTCAGCATCACACAATTCCCTCTTTAGCAGTGCAGCATAGGAACTTTTTCCTCATCACAACCTAGGTGGAGCCTCATGGCTGCCTCATGAGTAGAAATGAAAAGATGGAGATGTTCCATGCTGGGAATGTGGACAGAAACTCTCAATTGGAAAGGCTGCTCTTTGTGGAACAGATGTATTGGATTGAGCACAGTAGGCTGTGGGAATAGACAGGTCACAAAGCCTGAGGAACCCCAGTAGGTTCCAGGTCCTGCTCCCTTAGGTTGTCCTGTTCCTAGGGTAGCACAGCTTGCCAAACCCGATCGTAGGCTGCAGTTTTTCCTCCACCTTGCTCTTCTCCTTATAGGGGAACTCACTCCCTGGTTGCTATTCCGCCATTCCAAGTGAGTGAATCAAGAACACTGCATTTCCTGGAGATTATCCTGAGACAAAGTAGAAACATCTTCCTTTGGATTATGAAATATCTATGCCACTAGTTTGGGACGTCATCAGCAGACATCTGCCCATTCACCCATGTTCCCAGAAGAAACTTCCCATGTATCCTCATGGTGTGGATGTGCACGGTGTAGTCAGTGCTGACTGAAGCAGCAAGGCTCAGCTCTGTGCTGAGCTGCTCAGGGATGTGCCCAGTCCTGTGGCACTGCCCAGACAAGGTAAGTGCAGGATGCCACTACAGTGCTAATGTTCCTGCATGATACCTCGTGGGATCAGGCTGGGGTCTCCCCTGTGATTTGGTGTGGAGGTCTGGTGTGGAAGTGCCCAAACTCAGGGAGCTGACATGCTCTCCTTTGGATGGGAGGTTGAATGGGGCAGTGGTTGATTCTGCTCACACCTGAGCACTCTGCAAGGGGCTTTGTTCCTGAAACTGAATCTGGTCACTTCACCTAAGAGTGAAGCTGGTGGCCTCAGAGGCTTATAAAAGTTTCCTGCTCCTGGAAAATCCACAAGAACAGCTGTTGTGATTTCTTGGGAAGGAAGCCTTGTGTTGTGACTGAGGCATGGGACTTGAGCAAAAAAACTGTTTTGGAGCTGTCACAGGTGTCTCAGGTGGCCTTGCAAAGTTCACTTGGTCTCTTTATCCTTTGGTCTCCCACCTGTAAATTAGGCTAATAACCCCTTCCCCGTGTGGCTGCTAGCCAGGTAAGAGGGGATCTCTTGCATGGTGTATAGTTACCAGATTTGTTCTTGAGCAGGATTCTCCTCCAAAAAGAAGAAGTAATAACCAATTGAGACAGGACTGCTTTTTGGAAAGACTTCTTGCAAAGGCTCCTTGGATTCAAAGAAGGTGCATTTTTTAATCTTCTTCATTTGTGTGGTTTCTACTCATGAGTTAGTACTAAAAGGGTTTTATCCGATTGAGGGTGTACATGCAAATATTTCTATTTGAATAATACTGGAGAATAAATTTAGAAATGTTTGAAGAGGGTATGAATGCCTCAATCTGCTAGGTGGAAAAATTACTACTTCTTGTGGGTAACCCAACCTGTTTAAGTTGCTAAAAACATACCTGACTTAAAAAAAAAAACGAGAGAGAGAAGAAGGAATCGCTGAAAAGAGAGCTTTTTAAAAAAACAACTCTTTTCAGATTTCTAGTTTAATACTTCAGTATGCAACAGTATTTTCATAACTGCAGCTTTTTTGGGTAGAGGTGGGGGAAATTAGAATAGATTAAAGAACTCTGGAAACCACTTTCTATTTGTAAAACATGTTGTGTGTGTATCATAACACCTACAGTACTTGTAGCTCTGCCAGTCTGTGCATCGACTGCCAGAATTCTCCTCGCTAAATGACATTATACTACTTTGTGGGTATTGAAAACAAATATTTTGAGGGGCGGGACCATTCTCATCCATAAAACATTTGTCGCACTTGCAATATTCAGTCACAACCTTTTATTTGAAGGGTGCTGCATTTTTCAGCTGCTTGCCATGAGTGGAAGGATAGGTTTGAGGAATGTTTTGCTCTCCAGCTGATCTTCGGTGTGTATTTTTTGCAATCTAGCAGCCCCTAGGGGCTCTGGAGGAGATGAGGGTTTTGGGATGCTGGGCACCGTATAGACACATAGTAAAGGACAGTACTGGGAATGAAAAGTTTGGTGGTTTTTTTTTTTTAGAAGTGCAGCCCCAGAGCAGCTCTTCTCACACGAGGTGGTTTTGAGAGGGATGGGAGATTGCCCAGATGGAACAGGGAATGAGGTCTGCCCCAGGGCAGCCATGGGGCACTGCAAGGGGCACTGCTGGCACAGTGCCTGTGCCTGGTACTGGCAACGAAGGTGATGGGAGAGCTGCACTGCTGGCTGGCAGCTGTGACTGCTGCTGGATGGGTGATGCAGAGGCTGCAGGGAGATGCAGGGACGCTGCTGATATCTGACTGAGGTTCCCAGTTAACCCTGTTACCCGCAGCTTGTGCTTCTTGAGGGTGGCACAGGGGTGCTTCCTGGCCAACCTGAGATGAACCCTGACATACCCTCTTGTAAAAACCTGCAGAAGAGGAGTGAGGAAGTAGAAAACCAAGTTAGGGTCTCTGAGGTCTCCTTGCTTCAGCCACTGGAACAGCATCTACTGGGCTTTTGGTGCTGCTCATGAAGCCAAGCTGCTTTAGACTGCTTTCACTCACTCCAGGGTTATGTCCCAGCCACAGCCTGATGCATTTCTGTGCCAGAGCCCAAGAGGAGCAGGGAGCATTGCCTAATGCCCTTCTGTGCCCTGGTGGCATCAGCACATTGCAAGCTGCACTTGCCAAGCTCTAAAGTGGAGACATTTGCTGACATTTTATATTATGTTTCAGCGGCACTCCTGTGTTTGTTTGGCATAAAAGCTGCGATTAAAATGCAAGCTAATTAGTAGCTACTTATTAATATCTTCTTGGTTTTAATCGTAATAGACAGATGCGATCAATTTTCACGGGTATAAAGGAGTAGTGTCCTGCTAAAAACTGTAACGTGCTTTAATCCACAGCTGAGCAGTTTGCTGTGACTGGATAGACCTATTGGTTTTTAGAATTTGTTATTAGAGATGGCTGATTAAAATAGAAAGGAAATGGAAAGATGTTTTGGAGCCAGTTAGGAAAAAAATCTTCAAGAATGGACTTTTCTGGTTTTTTGGTTCTTTTTGATTTGGTTTTTTTTCCCCCTGTCCTTCTAGAAATGACACTATCTGGGATGGACAGAGCTGCTCCAGAGACTTCAGAGCACATTAAAGGGTAATAAGAAGGGCATGGGGTGAGAAAAAGGTTCCTGCTGGGTTAAAGAGAGACACCTGATAGCTCATCTGGGAGCAGAGAGTCAGGTTTAATAATGTCCTTGCTAAACGCAGTTAATTATTGAGGTCAGGGCCCTGGGTGAGGGCAATAAGGGGATAGTCTCCCATGTGTGGAGTGATGGGGTAAGGACAAGCTGTTCAGAGCACAGAAGCCATGCTGATTGCAGGCACACAGCAGAGCCAGCCTGGGTCACCTGGGACCCTGATGGCAGCAGGTATCTCTCAAAGCACTGCTTTTTGTGTGCCTGTGGTTTTTATTTTTTTTTTTTAAATGCGTGATAATTGCATTGCTTGCAAAATAGGGGGGCAGCATGGAAGTGATCATGCTGGCTGAGCAGAGCCAAAATGTTCACTGATCAGCTAGAGAGATCTGGGTAAGACAACAGGCTTATCTTGCTGCTGTGGTCATGTATAGCTGGAATTAGGAACTAAAGGGCTAGAAATGTTTCCACAAGAAGGATCAGGTTTAGGTATCTGAGAATCATTATACATGCTGTACATCAGAGTCCCTTCCAGAACCCAGTCATCCTCAGAGTGCTCTGCTAAAGGCAGGATTACCTTTTCCTTGTCGTACAGGTGAGAAATCAAACTATCAAATACCTTGGCTGCTGCTGTGCAGGGAGTCTCTGCTAAAGCAGAGTTACTTCTCACTCTCAGCACTGGTGCTGGCCACTTCCCTTAGGGCACAACTTATTTAATGTTCTGCTCACTTTTCATGGCCTGTATTTGTGGCCTTGATCCTGCCACAAGGTGCAGATGGAAGGAGGTCCATTGGTTTTGGTGGGGCCATGGGCTGTGTGCTGCGAGCCTGGGGCTTTTACCAACAGGATTTGAGCTGCAGCTCTCTGGGATGAGGCACGTGTCAGTCCTGGCACAGCAGGGAAAAGCAAGCTCAACCCATCACAGTTTCTTCCACCTCATGGCAAAGCTGCAGGGAGGATGGGAAAAAAGCCACTCTCTGATTACAGCTCATGTATGTGCTTTGGCAGTGAGAACATAGCGTAATTGTGGGCCAGAATTTTGCCATTAAGTGGTAAATCTTTGAAAACTGTAATTCTGCAGCCTTCAGGTGAGGGAAAAGCCTGTTTCCTTGGTTTGCTGTGGAGGGTTCAGCTCCAGACACTT
This sequence comes from Donacobius atricapilla, assembly GCA_013397315.1. NCBI lineage: Eukaryota > Metazoa > Chordata > Aves > Passeriformes > Mimidae > Donacobius > Donacobius atricapilla. The sequence goes on from WBMY01015166.1 coordinate 606,855, forward strand.
GCCCAGCATGGGAAGCACGGCCCGCCCGTGTACGTGGTCAGCCAGCGCTTTATTGCCATTCCCATTACATAGGAGGGGGACACTACCTCTGCTTACTCAGAAGGGCTGGGAAAAGCCCTTTTCCTAGGCAATACATTGCCCAGCACAGCATCCAGGCGTTGCTTAGCACAGGCAGGGTCCTGTGACCTGCAGGGACTGCTGTGCCAGCAATTAATAATAAATCACAAGTATCATACAAGTTCTCTGACAGACCCTTCCTTCCTTCCACGGGCTTGTACTCCAGGCATGGGGTAAGAAAAACAAAAAAGGAAAGGAACAGCTTACTAAATGGCCAGACTGCATTAGTTTGGCAGTCTTTGCTTGAAAAAGGCCTGGTAGCACATGAAAAATTAATCAGTATGTGAAGGATTGGAACATAAGCATGAGATCTAGTAGACTGATGAAGGACTGAAAATCGTGCATGAATAAGTCATTCATAGCTTATCATCCCAGTAATCATTTCCTCGGTGATAACAATTTTATAGAAAGCATTAAACTGAACATGGCACGGACTTAAAATTTAAGATAAATCCGGGTGACATTTTGGCTGTCTGTGAGGTTGAATGGTGGGGGGGGATGGCAGGAAACCAGCCTTTTCTGTGAGCTCTTTGTGCAGGAATATGTGCTGGGCAAGTCCCCAGGGGCAGCAGTGCCCAAAGGGACATCTTTTAAGGGATTCAGCTTCACACAACTCCTCTCACTTCTAAATGCTGCTCTTATCCTGTGTCAGTGAAATCCTTGCCATACCTTCCCTGTCCGTGCTCCCAAGCGTGGGTGCTAATTCCAAAAAATAGTATGTGGTCTGCAGAAAAATATTATACCAGGAGGCATAAGTTAATCTTAATTGCTGCATTTCCTCACTTTTTAGGCTTGGCTTTGTCACTGCCATAATGTTCTTTTAATGTTGTTATTGTTTCTTACATACATGAAGTGTTTTACAAATGATGGATGGCCAACTCTCTCTGAAGTTTGGTTGCAAAAGCTCAGTTCCATGTGCTGCTAAAACGTCAGCCAAAGGAGACATTAGGGGTCTGTGTATGCAGCTAAGTTGGATTTGGGGCTTCTGATCCTCTGACTGGGTGTTGTCTGTCCTCACAGGCATTACTGGCCCAGGTTCTGCTGCTGTACCCCGGCTGTGACTCTGGCATTACTCCGCTGTTCCCAGGGGAGAATCCATCCCTGCTAGTGGTGGCGGGTGCTCCCCAAATCACAGAGTCCCAATTGTCCTCACTATGCAATTCGTTTGCCACATGTTTAAAAATGAATGTAGCTATGTGAATAAGAGGAAAAGTTCAGGCAGAGGAATAATTTATAATTCCCAATAATATTGCTTCTAGCTACTGCTCTATAGTGCCAGTTCCTGCCCACTGTGGTTTGAGCAGCTAACAGCTATAAAAGTTTGTTGACCTGAGAGGTTTAGTATCAACCATAGGTACAGTCAAAGTCAATATGGAGGCTGAAAATCCAGTGCTAATAGAAAAATAGAAGTCAATATTTAGGATGTGAGTCAGGTACTTAAAATAGGAAAGTGAAACAGATGAGGGCTGTAGCTACAAGAGTGCTGGAGGTGAAATGTTTAGACCCAAGGACCACTGCTGATTACTATCTTCTTCTCTAACAGGGTTGCTTATTCTGCTTCCAAAATTCGTTTCCAGTGGCCAGGCCACCTCCCTGACCTATATTCCTCAGACTGCCATTACGTCAGAGCCTGCCTATTTGGGGCTATAAGTGAAATCCTCTGTCTTGGTGAAATCCACAGGTAATTATTTGTGGGGCAAATATGGACTGGGGCACGGAGAGGCCAGGAGAAGAGTTTGGCTTAGCTCTGTTTATACTGGAAAATCCCCTTTCTAAGGCTGTACTGTTAAGTCTCGGAGGGGAGTGGGCACAGGGAACTCCCCCTCTGCCAGGCCGTAGCTGCCGGGAACAGGGATTTCACAGTGCGGCTCTTCCAGTGGAGCATCAGGCGGAAAAGTAACCAGCTCTAAGTAGAGGTTGTCATGTTGGAGAGGGGCTCGAGGAACTGAGAGCTCTTACCCACAGATGAAAATGCTGTGGCCTTATTTACACGGTGAGGGACAAGGAGCAATGCCCAAGCACGCCGGTGATGAATTTATGTGCCCTGCAGTGAGGCGGTATTTTAATTTCTACATCCTTTCCACAGTTTGGTTGCAGTGGACCAGATCTCCTACAGATGTGAATCTGTCCAACCCCATTAGAGTCAGTAGAGCCTCTTTATTCCAGCAAGGGACTGCATCCACATCTCCTGTTTTTTAAAGGAATTGCCACCTTCCAGGGTCTCCCATTGCACTTCCTTTTCAGAGAGAGCATAGGTAGCCCAGGTGGCCCAGGATTCACAGTGACATTATTTTGCTACTGTAAGAGGACCCCATCATGTCCTCCTCTGACACATGCGATGACATTCCTTTGTTTTTGGCTTTGATGTCACAACACTGTTTTCACAGACTTGCCCTGATCTTGTTGTGACAAGGTCAAGTCCAACTCAGTTCAAGAGGAAACTATCAGTACGAGGGTGAAAACACTGGTATTAATTAAGCTTTGAGCAGTAATTTCAGGCAGATGCTGCTACCTTTATTTCTTGCATGTACAGTGCTCCAGCCAACACTGCTGGTTCATGGGGTAATCCCAGTTTTAGTTTAAAAAAGGTACATATTCTAAAAAATGTTTTCTGGACAGCAAAGAACTGGGTTCCAATTTTGAATGGTGCTCCAGTAACACCAGAAGTCACAGAGAGATCAGCTTGACAAATTGTGTCATGGTACCACAGGCTGGACTGGCAAAATCTGCTATTGCAACTATTTTCTTGTGAAAAGTAAGGTTTGTTTCTGCTGAACTATCTGAGGTACCTATTTAAATTTGAACTTTTTATTCTGACATCCAAAACGTCCAAATATTTAAGCTGAAACAGTTTGATTGTAATAGAGTTCCTGTTTCATGCTGCCCCATCTGAGTATTGTGGACTGCAACAGGTTTTAATTTAATGTAATTGCAGACATCTATAATTTGCAAGTATTATTGTAATATCAATAATGTTTGTTATTTTTTCTGACCAAGTGCTCAGGCAATATGGCATGTCAGCACATCCTAAAATGTATAAACTGGGTTATGCAATGCCTGGTAGCTATTTAACTGAGTATTTCAGGGGCAGAAACCGAGGCCCATTGCACAGAATTATTTGCCCATTGTTCTTAATGCAACATGTTGTGGACTCAGTATGTAACTGAATCCCAGCCTGATGGGATGTTTCTGAAGTAGGAGAAGTCCAACCACCTCACACTCCCCTGCAGCCTTACTTTTACTAAGGAAGAAACAAACAGATTTCTGTTCATCTCACCTCAGGGACCAATATTAAAGTGGATATGACACCTTTTAGCCCAGCTTTTTCAGCTGGAGAATTCTCAGAGGTAAGCTATCCATACAGATACCTTATCTGGACATAAGGGTGTATGTAGGGGTTTCTCTTAAGGCTGGCAGAAATCAAGGGTTTCTGATTCTCCAGAAACGAAAAGAAACTTTCTTTCCTTTTAAACTTCAGGTAAAGCAGCAGCTCTTGGGTTTGACAGCTGCTCAGTTTCCCCTCTGTAGCAATCCCATCGAGGCTGCACTTCAGAGCCTTTCTGCCTCTGAGGGAAAGGTTACTGTACTCCTGGTGCCCTGACTGCCCTTGGCTCCTTGCTCCATCCCTGCACAGCAGGAACAGCCTTTCACCAGCATTGCCCCTGGGAATTTTGTGGCTACACTTCGGGCTGGGTGATGGGAACACGCTGCTGAGCCCAGCACACTGTGGAGCTGCAGGAACTTCCACTCTTTCCCTGCTGGGGCACAGGATGCCCATTTCGGGGTCACACACATCATCTGCTGCTTCCAGGTATTGCAGCAACACAGGCAGAGCTCTTTCCAAATCTGTGCTTTGCCTTTGGTAGGGCACAAGTCAATCAGATGCGAGATACTTAAAATGAAACTTTTTTTGAGGCTCCTCAAACCATTGTGTCTGATGGAACTTTGTTTCCATAGAGAGCCTTTTAACTGGGAGCAATTTTCATCATCAAACCTCTGGGGTAAGCCCACAATTTCAGAACAGACGAGCCATGAGCCAGTTATAAACAAAGCAGCAAACAAGGTTTTGTTTGCAGACCATTGTATAAAGCCCTGGTTATGGGTCAAAGGCTTTGAAGATTTTATTTTAAATATAGTTTAGTCAAGCGTTCTTGTTACAACATATAGACTTCCTATTATCTGGACACAAGGTCATAGTACAGATTTTAGAGGGACAGAATGTCCTAAACTGACCTAAAATTGTTTCACTCTGCATAAACATGTCATGATTTTTAAAGAACTTAGGCTCTTTTATGGACAGAAACTTGGAATGTCTTCCCTCAGACAGTACAAAGATTTCCTTTATGAGCACCAATGAGTCAGGAAATATTGGATCTTAGACTTATCACTCTTGCAAGACTGAATATTGCATATTCTATTGCTCAGGAGGTTTTGCAGAGGTGTTACCCATCGAGGAACAAATCTTGAATCACTGTCACCTGGGCTTATGTCTAAAGAGATGTCCCCAAGGAGGTCCCAGGGAGGAATAGCAACAAGTGTTTCCTTACCTTGTTTGTCAAAAAGAGGATGGAAAATATCTTGACAAGTGGACATGAAGAACTTTGCAAGGCTGCTGTAAAAATAAGTTGAAATACCAAGCAACAATCCCTGTACTGAACCCATGACTGTTCAAAGCAGAAGCAGAAACCTTCTTCTCTGTCATCCCAACGCAAAAAACCTAGTGCCTGGACAGTTTAAAACACCAGCTCTATTTCCTGGACCTTCCTACAAAACTGATCATGCACAGATAGGAGAGAAAAAGTTAGAAAGTAAAACAAAATATCTCTAAGAAGCTGTTTGGCACACAAAATAATAATATAAGTAATAGGATAAGAGCCCTCATGCCCTGGCAAGTCGCCCTGGGAAAAGCTGGAGCAAACAAACCGCTGGCTCCTGGGCCAACCTGCTGCAGGGGCATTTGACCCTCTTGCCCAAGCCGTATTTCACTAGTGGATCTCAAGGAGGATGGGCTGTTAAATGATTCAAGCTAGATAAGATTTGCTGCAACAGAAAACTTGTGTGTCTCTGTGTCTCTCTGGTTGAAAAACCCTTTGCAAAAATAGTTAACAAGCCATGGTTGTGAACTGGACTGTTAACCTAAGAGTAGAAAATACAATGGGGTTTGAAACTGTGTTTTAATTTATCAGGCTGTTGAATAATTTATCGTACATCTCCCCATATATTGAAATTAAAACCTGAAGTATGACATACAGTAAATAATTCAGACTGGCTCTTTCATCGAGTGTGAGCTAGGTTATTGATACTTCATTTTAGTGAGATAGACATCCATGTCAGTTGCTGCCGAGCTCTCTAATTTTGCTTGTGTTGGTACCAGTGAAAAATTTAGGGCTACGAAGGCAGTCAGAGGGGGGGCAGATTTGGGGCTGTTCATCCTGTAGCAACCTTTCAATACTTAAAGTGGGCTTACAGAAGAGATGGGGACAGATATTTTTAGTAGCACCATTGTGATAAGGTGATGGTTTTAAACTAAAAGATGGTAGATTTAGAGTAGATACAAGGAAGAATTTTTTTATGATGCGGGGGTGAAACACTGGCACAGGTTGCCCAGAGGGGTGGTAGATGCTCCATCCCTGGACACATTCAAGGTGAAGCTGATGATGCTCTAGCAACCTGATCCAATTGAAGATGTCCCTGCTTATTGCAGGGGGCTGGACTAAATGACCTTCAGAAGTCCCTTCCACCCCAAATTTTGCTGTGATTCTGTGAAATCCTCCTTTAGGCAGTCCACAAACTCCCTATGTACTCCTTCAGTTCTCCTAATAAAATGTCAGTAAGGAAAACTTCCTGTAGTCTGAGGAGCAAGGACAAATGAGCTGATGTGACAGTGCAGCCTCACAAATACTTGAGGAGCAGCCACACGACATTGAGAAGAAAGCTGGGGGTATTGATCCAAACACAGTCACCTCCAGCACCTACCTGATGTGTGCATCGAACAGGGCAGCAGAAGCAGGGCTTGTGAGAGGTTGTGAGGGCTTGTGGGGTTGGCAGGTTGGTAGCACGTGCTTGCATGTTGGCAAACACAAACAGATGGTTACAGCCCAACTGTTTGTGTTATTTGAGATCGAAATCTTGACAGCTAATTAGTATCTCATTAGGCCTCTATTTACATAGCTAATGAAGGTAATTTATGAGGAAAGAAAACATTTGAGACTCCCCAGCACAGTCAATTGACTTGAACTGTGGTGGAGCAGACAGCCAACTGCATTTAGAGCCTCCTTTTTTCCTGGATAAAAGGGACAACAAAAAAAACCATTAATCCATGGGAAAGTGTGACTTAAACCTCCCTGTGCCTCGGTTCCCACTAATCAAGGGCAATGAGCTTTCCATTCTCCATACACTATTTAGGGTACTGACTTCTATGCAGACAAAGGCAAAAGGCATGGTTTGCCTTCGTTTGTTTGTTTGAATCTCAAAAAAAGAAGAGGGGTCATCAGACATGATCAAAATATGTTCATTGGTCCTGTTCACCCGGTTTCAGAGGAGGTCTCTGTGTGTTATTGAAGGTAATCCAAGGTTTACTGCAGAGCAGTTTGAATTTGTCATTCCCAAGTGCAGGGAAATATTTGCTAAATGGGTTTCTCTAGTGAAAAATTAATTTCTCGACTTCTTTAAAGAAATGGAATTATCCAGAGCAGTGCTTTGGGTGGCTATGCTTACCTGCCTTGGCATTCTAGTGCTCCTCTGCTTTCTTGGCAGAACTGCTTATGAAAGACAATCTTTTATAAGTAAGAGAAAGGAGACACTTGTTTCTCATCAAAACCAAATATTGACATTTCCTGCCTGCTAAACCTTTTGTTCTTGAACCATTGTTAAGGGAAAATATTTACAAAGTTAGGAGAAAGTCTAAAGCTAGAGCCCACATGGGGATCGTGGGAGGCTGTCTTTGAGGAATAGATCCTGGTGTTTTGCCATGTTCAATCTGGGATGAGTCCCAGAAATACCAAGATGCCATAACAACTGTTTTTAGGAAGAAGTAGGTCTTCACTTGGGTTGAGTACTCACAGTTTCAGCTGAGCTTTACAAGTTCACTGGATTTAGACTTCCTATTCTCTCCAAGACTTCAAATGGGAAGACTAAAAAGCTGCAAATCAAAAGTGAGCTAAAGGAAAAACTGTTCTGTGTCATACTAGTATTCAAACCCAAAAGAAGCGATACAAAAATCTGATTCTGTAATTATGATCTGATTGTAATTAAGAGCAAATTGCACTCTGGAGATTAAACCACTGGTAGAGGCTGTAGCAAACTTTTGTAGATCACTGGGTGGGCATGGGATATTAAATATCTAATGATGACATTTGGGCAATAAAATCAGAAATAATCCATCTTCTCTTCCTTACTAATAACTCCTTGATTACTCATGGTCTTCCTGAGAATCTCTGTGGTGAGATTCTCAAATTTGTGCTTTGTTGGCTTTTCCTCCCTTTGCCACTTCTGGTGCACTGGAAGCTCTGCATTCTCATGCTGTTGCCAACCCAGTTGGTGCAGATCACATGGGCAGCATTCCCAGGGAGATCGGGTCACCCAGGAAATCAGCTTGGGAAAATCACTCCTCTTTTTTCATACGTCCTTGTTGCTCCTCCCCCTGTTCCTGTGTGTGTGTCTCTCTCTCACTAAAAAGAAAGAGGATGAAAAAAAGGCAAAAAAGCTTTGAAGGCCTAAATATCAGATATGAGGTTACTTGAGCTTTTATTGCCCTTTTTTATCCAGAAAAGCTTATGTTCACTCAAAAAGGCAATTACTTGAATCTAACTGGAACCATTTTATGTGTCTCCAAACTCATTGCTTGATCTCAATAATAAATGAACTTACAAAATATTTTTGTTACTAAAAGAATTGTAGTTGTGCAGGCCAGATCATTAATCACAATTTCCTTTGGTGGGCCTAATGTGAACCTCATTTGATTTTGAGCAAAACGTTAGCTGAAACATTAGTTACTGTACCTTTAGCTACAGCAGGGAAGAGAACATGGCTCATACAGATTTTTAAATCCTGGTTTACAAGGTAAAGATTTTAACTGAGATTTACTTGTTAAATGAATTTACATTGCATTTAAATAAAAAGGAAATAATATATTTGTAATGTAGAAGTTCCAACCTTGATCAGGACCCCACTGAGTGAAATGCTGTGCAAGTGCTCCAAGAAGGTTTTACTTTTCAGATAAACCAGCTCTTTGAACCTGTTTATGGCAGCAGTTTTGGCAGAAGAGATGGAGCAGGCCTGGGAAGGAGGTATCTACTCAGTGGGATGGTGGCAGCCTGTGCTTTGATCAGCTACATGGTTTGGGACTCTGTTCATGGCAGCCAGGCTGGCTTCAGAAGGTTTCTGTGCTGAACAGAGGGCAGATGCAGCAAGAAGGGAAGGGTCCTTCATCTCTGGAATAAATCAGCTGTGGGAAAAGCCAAGCCTGAATCCAAACAAGGGCTTATCAAACTGCAGCACAGATGGGAGAAGTGGCTTTGCTGTGGTTGTGCAGAAACCTTGATGCCTCCTGCCCAATTTATGGCTTAATAGTGAAGGAATAAAACTTGATTGAGGTTTGACTGAATAATTGTCTCTAAGACAGATAGCTTTTGGGAACATATGTTCATCCAGTGAACTGAATAAAAACCTCTTCACATCCACCACTGAGCTTTTTGTAGAAAGAAAACAAAACTGAGATTTAAACCTGAGATTTAGAGGTGTTGGTCACACATCCTCACCTGGCAGCAGCACTTTCTGCCAAACATCCCTGCTCCTCCGCCTCTCCCTGGGACTGCTTCCCCACTTCATCTGCTAGTAGGGCAGCATGTACAATTGCTCCCTAACCCAGAGAAAATAGTCAGTTAGCTTAAATGTCTGGAGAAGTTTCATCCGAACTTGGAGAGACCTGAGGTAGGGAATGGCTGGGTGTGAGCAGTGGAGGAGGCCCTCAGTGAGGCTATGGGAGGAAAAGGCGATCCCTTTCCGTGCTCCCTGCAACCAAGACAGGGTTTATGGCCATAGAGTGACACCCGATGAAGAGAATGCCAGTCACAAGCTGTGTGCCAGTTTGGGCCAGCTTGTGGATCAAGCACAATGCAGAACTCTGCTGTGGTACTTGCCATAAGTGTGCCAGTGCAGAGCTCCACCGATCCTGGCAAACAGTTTATGGCAAACACCCCTCAGCCCCCCTGTGGGAATGAATGAGCACTGGGGCTTTGGGAGTCCTCTCACCTCATACCCTCAGTCCCTCTGTGGGAATGAGCACTGGCTGTTCAGGAACCCTCTCACCTCCCCACAGCTCTGGCTCCCTGGGATCCCACCCCAGCCTGCCCCAGAGCTGCTCTCTGGATCACCGCAGCTCTGCTTTCAAGTGGTTTCCCCTCTGGGCACCTTTAAATGCTCCCTTATCAACAGCTCCTGTGCAGATAAAAGTGTGTTCAGCGCTGGGTGAAATCTCCACCAGCTGACAGAAGTGGTGACAACCTTAACCCAGGCCCTGCATCCTCTGGGCAGGCAGAGATGGGCACAGCCTTGGGAACATCTGTGCTGGTCCACTCTACATTGTCTGGGAACACATCCAAAGCCAGTGACCGTGGTTCTGTCAGCTCCCCGCCTTGGTGTGCCTTTGGGCAGGGCTAGGAAGCTCTGTCCCAGGTGGTTTCTCACCGTGGTTTGTTCTGACTTCCCTGGGACCATCCCCAAGCAGCAGTTTGCATGCAGCTGTCCCACTGAGGAAGCCAGCAGTGAAGCAGGCTTTTCCATGCCAGCTGGCCTCCATGCCCAGGAATGTTCCCAGGCACACTGGATTTACTAGTAGAGATGTAGCCTCAGAGGAAGAGATACAAACAGAGCTGTGGGTCTAGCTTGCTCCTATGGAATTTGGCCCTGGGCTTTGGAAGAAGAGGGTTTTGCTTCTCTGAAAATGCAATGGGCTCACGAGGAACGTGGAGCTGTGGGAAGAGAAGCAAGCAGGGAGTAAGGTACACTTCTGTCAGGGCTCTGAGATTGGGCAGTGACATGACAGATCACTTTGGTACTGCTGCACCCGCATTTCTCTTTAATGCCCTAAGGTAGGTATAAATAGTGTTTTCCACAGAATTGAAGGAAAAGTTGCAGTTTCAGTAACCTGAGAAGAAACTAGAGGCGCTCTGCCCCCTGAACCCCCATTTCTGGACAGAAATCCTTGCCTTCCTTTCTTGCACAGCAGGGTGGCTGAAATCCTCCAAGCCGCAGGTGCCAAGCTCCAATAGCCCACTCTACACCACTGGCTTAGCAAGGGCGAGACAGATTCAGAGGTCACAGAGCTGGCTTGGAAAAGACCTTAAAGATCATCCGGATCCAAAGCCTGCCCTGGACAGGGACACTAAACCAGGCTGACCTAAGCCCCACCCAGCCTGGCCTTGAACAATTACCCACAGTTAACTTGGGGCATTCTTTTCCCCCTTAAGATGGGATTTGTTGCTGCGGTTTCTTCCACTTTTAGGATGGGAAATATTACAATAGGAGAAAAGCTCTAAAGACTCCTCATTCAGGGGAGTGATGTACCTTTTTCTGGTTTTATTACATTGTTTATATCAAAGTGGTGGTATTAGAAATGCTTTTATCAGTAGCAGGACTAATGAAGAGGTTGCTAGGAGCAGTTATGCCCCTCTTGAAGAGCACTGGAAAATACTATTTCTCTGAACACAAAGGTAATAGTCCTTATGCTAACCTGCTGCTCTGCTTAGAAATGTTAAAAGTTTAAAAGCTTAAAAATTTAAATTATGTTCGTGTGGCAGCTCAGGAGCCTCCTTTCCACATGAGGTTTTGGGAAAGCCACAGAGCAAATGGCATTCAGCTGGGACAGCAGTGATTTCACTTCATCTTAAGAGAAAAAAAATCTTTGCTTTATCATATAAGTAGATATTCCTTTGGAGAGTCCATAGAAAAGCTTTTTCATAGTTCCAGACCTGGAAAATTGAGCTTGTTTGATCAGAACGAGTCCAGTATTGTAAATGAATGAAGGGAAGAAAGGAAATAATAATATTGACATATTATTTCAGTGGTGTATTTTTTTAATCTATCACAGTTCCTCAAAATTAATGTCTGACATTTTAGAAGTTGCTTAGGGAAAAAAAAAAAGATATACAAAACAGCCTACTTTTTATTAAGTTTATTTTGTAAAGAAACTATTTTCCCACCAGCTGCAGAAATGAATGTCACATTCAATTGCACAACTTGGATTTTCAATTTTCCACTGGTATGGAGAAAGCAGCCCTGTTTTTCCAAGGATTTATTCACAAACTTGAGTTTCAGGTCCTCATGATTCTTCCTAGGCTGTGTGAGCATCTGAACCAGGACTTATAGTTTGTTTAAAGTTATTTAAGGTAATAATTTGGGGCTTGTGGTGATCTTACTTCTTTCCTGATTCAAGTGCTGGTTGCCTTTTGTGGCAAAGATGAGTAGGAGGAATTTTGGGGAAGTTCCTTTTTTGAATCCCATTGGCTGTCAGGGCTTATGCAGAGGCTTGGGATGTACAAAGTGAAGCAGAAAGCAAGGGAGACAGTCAAAGGTACAAAATAAATAAAGTTTATTCCATGCTTCCCCAGCTCGTTTGTTTGTTTAGTATTATGATGTATTTGAAAGGAGTTTATTCCACAGCTGACTAAAGGAATGTATGCAATGTTTAGTACACCCACCTTAAGTGGATGTAGATGTTTACTGAGCCTCTACGCCCGAATACTGGAGAGGAAACAGAAAATGTAAGGAAAGGCAATCTCCTACAGGAACACAACACCAAAGCTGCCTAAGTCCAGGCAGAGAAAGCAGAATTGATGGGAATAATGAAATTAGTAACTGGGCAATGTTGCACATCATGGACGTTTTATGGCACTGCTTTTCCAGGCTAATCCTGAACGGGGTGATGGATGTGCTTACTTTAATGAGCACATAAAGTGAGGGTAGATAGGTCACTGCAAATATCAGAAAAAAGCAGGAAGCCAAGGAGTGGTGAGGGAAGGCAGTTACAGGTATTAAGGAATATAAAGGTTGGCCCAAGCTTTCTCAAAGTGTTGAGCAGATTGACCGTGCAACGCCCATCTTGCAGTAGGACCTGGGAAAAAAGCAAAGGGAGGAGGTGATGGCACAGCAAATGAGGGAATTCAGTGTGTCCCTCTCCTACAGGGACTGATCCAGATTGGGAACAAATCTGTATGTGGATACCCTGACTGGTACCTTTCTTATCCTGACCAAGGCTGTACAAACCCCTCTCTCCTCAGTGTAAATAGACTCCTTCCACATCAGAGCTTTTCTCTGTAGTTGAATGAGATTATCATATTCTTGCTAGGATTTATGGGTTGCAATAAGAACTGTGGACAAGGCACTGCAGGAATTTGTCAGGAAACTATTGGGTAATGGGTTTGGTATCAGGCTTTTAAAAAATGTCTCCACAAGCTGAGTACTGAACATTTCACTTGAAGTTTTGGGATTTTAACCCAAAAGACTGTGTCTAACCTGCTTATGGATTGTTGAAAATCTGAGTATGATCTCCACAGGTCTCTGCGCCCCTGTGTACCTCTCAGTAAAAACAGCCTTTCTCTAGTCTCTGCCCCTTCTTTTCTTCTGTAAAATGGAGACTGGGTACAGGGAGATGACTTTGACTAGGACTCTATGACTTTAAAGTTACAGATGTTCTGAGGATAAAGAGTACCTTGAAGCAGTTGAATGTGTGCGTCTAATAATTAGTCCCTGCAATCTGGAATGTGCTTTCTGGAACACCGCAGAGGGAGTGCTGGAGTGGACAAGAGCCTGGGAACAGTCAAAGGATGCCATTCTTCTAAGACCCCCTCAGTCAGTAGATTTTGTAGCACACAAGCAAACAGGCTCCCAAATAAAAGTTCCATGGTGATGTTTGAATGGGGACCTGTGCCCGCCGGAGCCCCTCTGGGAGCTGGGAACAAGGGATGGGATTGAAAGCGACTCGCAAATGGCTTTGCTGCCAGCGCGAAGCAGGTGCAGCAGCTGATCGCTTGTGCCGAGCACATGCCGTGGAGCAGGCACAAATCTTCACTATTGCTCTCTGTAGTTCTGCCTAGTCTTGAGAGGATATTTAAAAACTGGAATGATAATGACCTGAGCAAACATGACTTTACAGCAGAAAATAAAATTGCAAGCATTCACTATTAAAGGCAAAGAAGTGTTAGAGAACAAGAATGCCCGATGATGCAATGCTTTTCATTCTGCAACTGAGCACAGAAAACCTTTTCATATGCCCTAAATCTGCAGCTACAATAAAGCCTTCATACAGACAATCTGCTTAAACAGAACGTCACGCTTGCCTTTATTTTATTTTAATTGCAAAACATTATCCAGTTTCACTGCTAAAATATGCACTTCTTAAGGCAATATGCGTAACTTTATTTTATCCTCCATTTTGCTTGACGTCATCTCTGCAGTGATGAAATTATAAGCTCTTGAAGTGGACCACCTATGACGCAGCCATTTCCCTTTCTTGTGGGAGAACACCCTCACCTCATTGTCTTCCTAACAAGATTTATATAATTAAAAAATCCCACTTTGCTCCAAATCTTCTGACCAGAAGAGCTGGCATCCGTGTCTCTTCATTGCTTAAACATGTAAACCTGTACCACCAAAGCAAGTAGGAACTTTGCCACTGCCTTTGAGGCAAGATTGAGATTATTATTGGTATTAACCTAATATTTAACCCCAAACAATAGCAGTGACTAACTCTTAGTGCTTTTACTTGAAGGTCTTGCAGGAACTTAGAGGTGAGCGTCAGTATGATCATCCCATTTCCATGGTGGGAAAACCAAGGCATTATGGAAAGGAAAAGGACATTCCAATTGCTGGGAAGAGAACTGGGATCTTCTGAATCAGCTCACGGCCTACTGAGTTGCCCTAGTCTGTGACTATTCCTACTGCATGGAATTAAATGTGCGTCAATGCTGTCAGTGCCTCGGAATCTGTCCAGGAATGGCTTGGTTGTTCTCCAGGCTGTACCAAGATGTTGTAGCATTTTCACCTCTTCATTATAAACAGCACAGGTCAAAGGCTGGATTATGAAATCTGGAACTTTGTAGCATCAAAAGGAAAAAATAATAAAAAAGTTATCATATTAGCCTCCCTTTTTCCTCTTTCCCCAGTAATTTCATTACAAATTTAGGAATTTGCCTTGCAGTTTCAAAGCTGCACAGCCATGTGAACTGATTGTTGCAGCCTGTGTTTGCAGACATAACAGAGCTGGAAGCAACTGCTATCATTCACTAGCAGCGGAGACATACTGGAAATGGAGAAAATCCCGTCTGCATTGTATTTCCTGATAAATTTCAATTTTCCTGCCACCCTGATGGAAAGCAAGGTGAGATTTGATGAATGAAATTGAGACTCACTATGAAACAGAGCAACAGCTTTGAAAAGCTGCCAGATTTCAGCAAAAGTGAATAAAAAAAGAAATAGACATTTCAGAATTAGCTGCCTTTCCTCTCTTCAGAAACAAATCACCTTCTTGTAACTTATCTTCTCAGGTGCGAATCCATCCTTCACAGAACAGGAGACAGGCTGTGTAGCAGAGCCAGTTGATAGATGTTAAAAGATAAACCACCAAAATGCAAATATGTCTTTGGAAAACAGTATTAAGTAATATTTTAAAGAATGGCCACACATCATATTCACACAGATGCCAACAGGAAGCACAGCTCAGGAAAAGAAAAGCTTTCAGATAATCTCTACCCATTAGGAAGTCAAAACCTCAACATCACTAACACATCTTAACTCAATTTCAGCTGTCGCCCTGCTCACATTTGATGCTATACTGTGTATATGTTTCATACTTCAGCACAGACTTTTATCAAGAGGTTTATTCACTGAAATGTGCAAAATCCATAAAAAAAGCTCACGACTATTAATATTTCATGTCTCACATACTTATCATGTCCAGGGGACAGTGGTCTAAAGTGGGAATGTTTAAAAATGCTTCACATTGGTGACACAGGGCTGCTGAAGCCAGTAGTAAAATGTTGAGTATCACTGTGCACAGAGTGATGCAAGTGTTTCTGCAGGCTTGTGTCTCTAACTAGACCAAAATTTAGGCCATTGTGTTAAGGATTGCAAGCTTTGGTCACAGACCCCAGGGAGCCTTTCTCATCTAGGTCCTCCCGCTGAAGTCTTCTGCCCACAGCCACCAGCAATGCTGGTTGCAGTGTAACCAAGTTGGAAAAAAAGACACTACGTTGTGGCAGTGTATAAATAGGATTTTGTACAGGATTTGTAAAAAAAATTCAGAGGGAAGAAAAGATTTTCTTCTTTCCTGTCTATCCTGGAAAAAGGATTCTCGTCTTGTTGTAAAATGTGTCCTTATTTGGATACCTTTCCATCCTTTTACTAGGAAAACCCAACAGCACCTGAACACTTGATATCTATCAGCTGTGTTTGGGTCCTAGCAAGGAACACCTGGATCTGAAACATTAGCAACAGGTGCCACTAAATGAATACTTACTGGCTAAACACCTGCCAAAAAGAAAAAAAAAAAAGACAAAAAGGAGTGTATGTGGTAAAGAAGAAAGAAATGAATCGGTGCAGTCAACTATACAAAGTTCTGTGGGGAGAAGTGAAATTTCACTAAGGAGATTACCAAATATGCACAGTCAGGTTTACTAAAATGGATCTTTTCAGCATAAATGATGGTTTCTTTCTCTGACAGGACTTGAGCTGAAGAGCAGGATTGCTCTTGAAGTAACTCTGTAAAATGCAATGACATTGTGGGAGCCCACCTCGATGGGACTGGGTATTTAGCTGATGTACCGCTCAACTTCTCATTTGCACAGAGCTTGTGAGGAATTTCAGCTGCAGGAAATGCACTGGTTGAGCTTTAGTTTCTTTATCTCAGGTGTGCTGCTGCACAGCTCTAGGGCTGGGAAGGGGACAAGGGCTCGTTTGTGGAGCTGGGAGTCTGGCTGGGCACATCCAGGCCTGTTTGCCCTCCAGTTCATTAGACCTAAACACACCTGTCTCTAAATGTCTGTAATCGTGGAGATGCACCGCAGCTGCTGAGGTCAGCTGTGCTGGTGATGCTGTGGAGCACGCCTGAACACAAGGCAGAATTCAGTCAGTTTTTGTGCTGAGGAGACATGGACCAGCACCAAAGCTTTGGGGATAGCACTTGGAAGGCCTTTTCCCTCATATTCCAGGGTACTGCCTCAGTGGAGCTGGATCTGCCTTGGTGAGAAATATTTCTGTGGGGAAGGTGGGGGGCCACAGCTGAGGTTCTGGTGTGGGTGGGTGCACTCAGGGAGCGTGTTATAGGTGCTTCAGTGGATTTTTTGGGGGCCTCAAAGAAACGGATGGGAAGGCAGAGTTGCTGTCCCAGCAGCTCCAGATCGAAACAGACTGAGACATGACAAAACATAAAGGCAAGGTGTTTTATAGCTAAGAGAAGACACTGCGAGCTTATACTTAAAATCAGAGAGGAGCAAACCTACAAGACCCTGCTGATATCAGATAGGAGTGTATGCAGGCCTTTAGAGCAACCACAAGCAGTTTCTCCCTTCTAAGGCTCGTTACCCTAATATAGAAAGCTCCTGGAGATAACGCTGTGCTGGGCATACAGTAGAGCCTATGCTCCAGGCACAGGGAGTAAGTGTTGAGGCAAGAAATGACTTTTTCCTGGCATGACCCACTAAGATTGAGCTGGAATGGCAATTAGAAGTTGAAGTGCTCATTTAATGTCAGTGATGTGTAAACTACGTTGCCATTGTTATTTTAGTGCTGATTTACATAATTGGCATACCCTGAAGTCACACTGCACGAACTTTCAGTTCACGCTAAAGACTTGCAGGAAGTCATAAAATTAAACATTATCTGTGCTGGAATGCAACTGAAAAATAACTCAACTTTTGAGGGATTTCACCTTGCTTCATGTCCCCTCTCCCACTGCAAACGGCGGCAAGTGAAAATCAGGTTAGCGAGTGTTGGGAGCTGTTGGCATGAAGGAGCTTTAGCAGCTCTTTAATTACGCTGGTGCAGTTCCGGGGTGGTTTGTTTTGCTGGTATGTACCTCCTTGGGTGAGCTCCTCATCCTGCAGGGACGTTTCATGAGAATTGCTGGAGTCGTGCGAGGGAAGCCAAGGGAAGAAGGCCCACAGGAGGAATTATTCCAGCCCAAATGAGCTGAATTCCTGTCTCAAAACGGTGTTCTTCCTACACTAAAATGTCGTAAGATGGAGGGAAAAGGCCGCTCCCAAAGGAGGAGCAGGTAATGGAGTTGTCTTGGTTGTTATTGCTTCAAGTCCTCCTCCGCAGTAATTCAAGGTGTCACAGGCTTTTGCAAATGAAGCCCCCGAGAGGTATTGGGAAGACGAGGTGGAGCGCAGAGCACTTGCCTTGCCGGGAAGGCACCAGGACCCCGGCTAATGATGGTGCGCCGATGGCTTTGGCTTTGATGGGGGCCCTAAATTGCTAGGTACCGCATACCTATGCAAGGGCCTGGCCCTACCGCAGAGCCCAGGCAGACAAACAAAGAGATGGAGCAAAGGACACAACCCTGCTCGCGAGTTACTCGTTGTATCAGGAGATTTGCCAGCGTCAGGAAAGGGCTCGAGGGATGCAGTTGGGACTGGGAGTCCAATGGGGCTGGGCATGGACCCGCCTTCTCCGCCCGTGCCACCGCTGTCCTACTCTAGGGGCGATGCCAGGAGCTGTCGAGGCTGCAGCCCGGGGAGCACCGGCGTGGGCACGGGTGGGCCCCGGCCC
>WBMY01015167.1:6372-21537 GCA_013397315.1 Donacobius atricapilla
TTTTTTTTTTTTTTTTTTTTTTTTTTTTGCCTTGGAGTGCACTTTCTCTCTTGATTAAACATGATGTTTTCTGCTTATGTTCATTTTCTGACCTCTCTAGCTTCTGATCATGTCCCTGCTGAGTCTATGCCTCTATTATCATACTGTCTGTAATGCTGTGGACACCTGCTAAGACTGAAAAAAAGCACCATTTTTCAGCCGAAACAATTCCCTAGCAGACTGTGATTCCAAGAATTAAGCCATGGAATTTGAATTTTTCCCACTGGGTGTTTAATGTGCTCAGCACAAGTAACTTGCTGTCTAAGCTAACCTGTCAATACTGAGGCATGTCAGCTGACATTTGAGCAGCTTTATCTCCAACTAGTTTGTTAGGTTTAAAATAATGCTGTCTTTCTTCAGAACTGCAGGATCCAGGCAGACCCAGATTTGATCATATTCCTTATGGAACCATAGCAATGGTTTGAAATGAACCATGGGCAGCACCTGGTTCCAGCCCCTCTGCCATGGACAGACACCTTCCACCAGACCAGGTGTTAACTTCCAGTGAGAGACAACCCAGAACCACATTTTAAGAACTTGAGTGGACATTTCCTGGAAATTGGACATGATCTTATTTAGGTATGGTTAAAATACTGATCTGGGTTAGGCAGGAGGATTAAAAAGCTTCTCAGGATTCTGCCCAGCCCTATTTTTTCTTCTAGCCACGGGGAGGGTTAGCCCCCTTTCACATTATTTGATTTTTTTTTTTCTTCAATGCTTGTTTATCAAAGGACTTGCATCTGTGTTTACATAAAATGTGTTTCCCCCCTTTCATTTATGCTCATTTGATCTTTGAACGTGATAGTCACATTCTTGCAGTCTCATATGTGACTGCTTACATTCAGCTGTCCCAAAATCAGTTCTCTCTCAAAAATTAGTCCTATGGGTAAAGAACCCAGCCCAGTTTTCGTGATGGCTTCGGTTTTTTGTTTGTTTGGTTGGTTGTTTTGTTTTTTTTTTCCCCTGGTTAATTATTAGTAATTTTCCCTTCCAAACACTTTACTTCAACAAATCATTTAGCTAAACTACACAGGGTAAAACGTTCTAAGGATTTGTGCACAGCACTTTGATATGGAAGGAACAGCTGTAACTGCAAGATCTGCTCAAGCATATGCGACATGATATTTCAGTATTTCTTTCACCAGGTTGTCTAAATCAGATGAGGAGGAGTGCATTTAGAAATGCTCCTGCAACCGAACAGTAAGTTCATCTCCAGTATCGAAAAATATTACCTACTTATTCGTGCTTTATACCCCAAATCATCTATATCATGAGTCAAAAAAAGCAAAACAAAGAAACAAAACAAAAAACCCAGCTGTATTGGTTTACATTTAAGACTAGAGATCACAATATTAGGTTTTTCAGGCTCTACACATTCTGTCCAGTGTTCCAGCCCCTGAAGGAGCTTTGAATGCAGTGAAATTAGACCTTCTAAAGCAGAACAGAAGACTTCCACAATTTAATTTCCTATGAAGTACTATGATACATTACTGGTATTGGTGCTGTATAATGATTTCATTATATTTTGATTTCAAAAGACAGACTTATTTCCCAGAAACTTGAAGTATCTAGAATATCACACACAGCTGCAAGGCTAGCTCTCCTTTCCTTCAGCCCTAAGCCAAACCTATTTTCCTGATTGTCGGTTTCAGTGCAATTTTGTTCAGTATTTTTTTGTTTATAATTTCTTTGCTTTCATTATCCTAATACCTTTGGGGAAATAATTTTATACTGGAAAATGAGAAGTGGGGATTGGACTAAATAAAGAAAAATCGACAATGAAATGTCAAAATATGGAATAAAACCATAACCATAAAGCATTGTAGCATCCTAGTCTGAAAGCTGGGCAACATTGGACTTAAAAGCAGTGCTCCTTTGCTAATGTGACTTTATCCCTACTTTGTATTCTCCCTTGAAAAACAGAGAGAATGAGACCCATAGAAAAAACATTTAGCTGCAGACCTGTAAGTAGTAAGTAATTAGGTTAAATTTTACTCTTAATATGTACTACAGAGTCTCACAAAGGAATTAAACCATGAAACTGAAATGCATGTCCATAGTGAGCTCCTTTATGAAGAGTCTATTTTTTTTTTTTATTTTTAAAATATTGTTATCACTGAAAATTTCCCTGTGTCTTATCTACACAGAATTCTTGAAAGGATGTTTTTAGACATCATCTGGGATAGGGGACATGTCAGATTGACATTAAATACCCTGTTGCAAAAGCTCGGTGGTTAAAATATATTGAAGCAGGTGGCAGAGCTCTTGCTACACCAAACAGAAAACATGATACTTGTCTTTCTGCTTTGAAAGGAGGAGAGA
This sequence comes from Donacobius atricapilla, assembly GCA_013397315.1. Classification (NCBI taxonomy): domain Eukaryota; kingdom Metazoa; phylum Chordata; class Aves; order Passeriformes; family Mimidae; genus Donacobius; species Donacobius atricapilla. The sequence continues at coordinate 8,734 of WBMY01015167.1, forward strand.
CGATCCTGTTCTCTCCACTGGTGTTCTTCCTCATGCTAAAGCCCTGCTCAATTCCTCCACCCCTCGGAAGCCTGAATTGCATCATTTCTTATTGGATATTATCATCACTAATTTGAGATCATAATTGAGCAATGTGCTTTCAGGGCTGACACAAAACATTTGGAGCCCATATGGGAGAGCTTGTCTTGCCTCACGGTGCTCTATAAAAACCAACACGAGCTTCCTTAGGCGGAACAGCCGAAGCCTGGGGATGTAACACAACATTTCCATCCTTCAGAGTCGTCAACTTGCCATAAAGACGCTGCCCACTTCTCATCTGTGCTACCCTACCCTTTGCTGAGCTCGTGGATCATCCCTCTCTGTGTTAACTGTTACGGGACCCCAAAGGTGTGTTTGGTAAAGAATAACAGTGGAGAGAGTTGACTGGAGAAAACTGAGTGTTCTACATACTGACCTGTACTTTAGATCTCCTTCTTCTGTTTCTGTAGCTAGCGTTATTTGGTATTTTTGTTCACAAATAGGAGGTTCTAGCAAAATAAAGATTACTTATCACTTTGAGTTGCTTTGGTTTTTTTCTTGGGATAAACATTTCTCTTTTTCTTGACAGCTACATTTTTTAAAAAACTGCAATAATAGTAAAAAAAAGTAAGTAAACCATTTTTCTAGACTTTAAAAGAATAGAGAACTGTATTTCGGTTACCATACCTTTGGGATAAACATTCAGATGAAATTTAAACATGCAATTTTACATGAAAGTTTTCTTTACATAGCCAAGTATATGTTCCCTAAACAAAATTTTGATGTCACCTCCACAGTTAGTTTGCTCTTCCAGAGCGTTAGTCAATAGAATAAAAATAAGCAAGACATCTGCATATTTATATTATGAGATGAAGCAAACTGGTGAATAAAATCCAGTAGTCTAAGTGCTACATCCTGCATTACTTTTGGTTTTTTCATCAGCTACCTTTACACATTAAGTGGAAAACTCTGCCATCCTGACACCTTGGCATTTTTGCATTCACTCTGCGAAGGTGTGGATAACAGCAAATGGGAATTGTGGCTGCACGGTTTCTTCATGTGCCCGGGCTTTACCAGAGTATCAGGCTGGGTGGACACATTAAAATAAAACACATTGAGATTAAATTTGCCTCTGTCATGAGTCCCAGTCCTGCCGTTATCCCCTCCCAGAAGGATGCTGCTTTATCAGTCTCTCATTAAATGAGAGCAGTTATTTTGCATTTCCCCCTTACTGCCTGCATTTTAATTTTCCATATTGCCCTTGCACTGCAGACAACTTGTGGGCTACATGTCTGTACATGGTGGTACTTCCTTACCGAGCAGCCCGATCCCCTGGCCCACAGAGCATCACTTGATTTGTGGCTGCACATTACCCTCAGCCTCTCTCATTCTCTCGATTTTGAGAGGAGAATGATGATTTCATGCAACTTAAAGGAGTTTCACCAGCGATGCATCTGCTCCAAGAAGCTGTGGGTGTAATGACCTCTGACCCCTCCACGTTGCAGGAGGCCCTCCCCTGGAAAAATCCCATTCTCTGGATTGGCAATTTTCCTCCTTTGGCACAAAGTGCTAGCATACAGGATTCACTGTCATGCTGATAATTCAGTAAACAGTGAAATTAAATCTTCTGCCAGTCTCCTGTAGGAATTTCATTAACCGAGGGCTCAATTATAGAACTTCATTGCAACCACAGCACAGGGATGCTGTTTAACTGCCTTACAGAAAATATGCTTTCCACTTTCTTCACTAGTAGGACAGCCTGTTCTCCACAGGTTTACCTGTGCTTCCCATCTCTTGGCAAGGGATGTTTGTTTTTCCCAGGACTTTGAGCTTCTAAGAGCTTTCAGATAACAAGAATAGGGTATTTATCCTCCGTGTGTGTTGTAGAAGGACACAGTTCACCATCATGGTGTGCTGAAATGTGCGCATGAAGTTCAGATATGTCGGGCTATGTAATAGCAAGTCATATTTTGCAAACCATGACTAGCTTGGTGCAAGTGAAAGTGTTTCACTTCAGATCCACCAAAAGGGAAAGCTCAACTGCAAAAATCACCTGAAAACTCATCCAACAAAGGGACAAAAGGAAAAGAAAGCGAGGAATGTTCAGAATGGATTTTAAAATGCTTATGGCTGGTGGAAAGAAATCTATGAAACAATAAGGAAATTGGTAGATTTGTAAGGCAGGTGTAGAATCAAAGGATGGATGTTTGTCATGGCCTGAAAAGGCCAGGTCTTGTCAACAGTAGTTTGGGAGAAGCTACACTGCACATGAATATTCAGGAAATATTCTGAGACACATTTTAAGATTGGACAGAAGAGAGCAATCAGTGTGGTTAATCTGGTTGTAATCCACATGGAGGCTGTTGTTTAAAACATGAAGGTTGCCAAAAATAAGATCATAGGATCTACAATCTGTGGCAGTGGAGAAAGTAGGCTTACCTCTGAGAGAGGGCTGCATAGTGTAGGGTGTGTCTTTAAGAAGCTGAGAAGAAGGAGGTGAGAGCAAACTATGTAATAACCCTTTTTGATACCACCAATTACTGAATGGGAAGAGTCAGGGAGACAGTAAATGAGATCCTCACTGGCGTGAGGTGTAAGAGGAATAATGGCTGTATCAGGAAAAGAACCAGCTCCATTGAGGAGTGGATATATATCAAGGAAAATAAAAATTTAGGGAAGCTCCTTTGGAGAAAAAAAGTTAACAAATTAGTAATAAAAAATACATTATTTCTCCTTTCAAATGCACTTGCACAAAGCAGAAGTGATTTAAATCTGTATTTGAACCTGTAGATGAATGTGTCTGTGGCACCTTATCGTGGATCTTCTGCCTGATGCTTCTTTGATCACACTGGCTGGAGTGAACTGTGTTTTTCACCCGCAGCCACTTTTTTCAAAGAGTAGAAAGGTCTAAGAGGTTAGAGTGGAGCAGAGGCAAGCTGTCCTGCGTTACAGGGCAGCACCTCAGGTATCCCATGAAATGAGACCTCTGACCATTCCCTGCTGTGGGATCTCGCCAAGGTGAAACTCAGGCTGGCCTTGTATTTTCATCTCTTCTGGCAGAGGAGATGGCTGCGAGGTGTGGGAGTTGGCAGGTCAGCTTGGTGTTTTTCAAAGGGAAAGATCTTCAGCTCCTTTCTGACTTCCAGGCTGCAAAGATGCCAAGGAAGAACCTAAACGCTTAAAATGAGCAAGTGGTTTTGCTGTGCAAGACATGAGTGTGGCCTAAAGAATGTTCATGTGCATCCAGAGGCACAAAACTGAGCCTTGCTAGAGATTCCTGTTGGACATTCCTGAGCCAATTAAGCTGCAAATGCCAACGCACTAATTCCACCTGTGGAGACAAAAAAAAGCCAAACGTGACGGTGATCATATCAGTCCCTTGGGCTGTGGGACTTGAAAACCTTTTTCAGCCATGTGGTTGCGTGAGCCAAGGATGTTCCAGGCTGCCTTTGACACCTTTTTCTTCCACAGCCTCCTCCAGGTGCAATGTCATCACAGAATAAGGCAAATATTTTGTGCATGGTTCAGTTACTGTTCATGACTACACCCTGAAGCTACTGAACTGTGCTGGACTGGTTTCAGTGCCAGGGCTCCTTTGCTGACCTGGATTCACGAGGTGCTTTGAGACAGAGACCAGCCCCCTGTGCCAATCCACCAAGTGATCAGGCATTTTGTCCCCAACTTATCAGGGTCAATCCACACAGGTAGTCAGGAAGGCTGATCAAATTCTTTGTAATTTTTTCTCTGCCGCAGTAGAGACTGGTAGGGACTGACTGGTCCCTTTCAAAATTAGCTGAAAGCCAGGTGTCCTGCATGAATTGGCCTGAAATCCTCAGTTAAAGAAGGTTCATACTTCAAGGGATAAATCAAATGAGATATATTAAAATAAAAACAACAGGTAGATATATTTTTAAAACCCTTTGAGAAGTTTCTGCAAGTTCAAAAGGGTACTCATGAAACTAGAATTTGATGTTTGTACCAAACTCTTTACTTGCAATGTCTTATCCAGCTTCTTTCTCTGGGCATTGGGAAAACCTCAGCTGTGTGTGGTCTCTAGTACATATGGGAGACAGAGCTCGAGCTTAAACTGTCTGTGTTTGTAGCTGCATTTGGTGTCTTTAGCAGAGTTTTGCATCACGTTACCACACCATCAGTCTCTTCCCAGTCCTGCTACACCTCGTTGTACTTCTGCAGAAGTTCTCACAGAAACTGCTAGAGCTCAACCTGTTGATTTCTCCCCTTGCTTCCCAGCCCCATCAACCAATTTACCTCTAACAAAATAAAATCTGGCTCACAAATGGAGCCTGGAGTTGAATCAGATGGCATAAAGCATCATCTAGAATGTAGTGTCACTTTTTATCAATTTTTGTTGCTTAGTTTTTGTCTGGTCGGTCCTTGCAATTACTGCCCACAGGTCCTATTGTTCATTTTTGGAAGACTTGGATTATCAATAATGACTGAACTATTTTTAACTATCTGAAGGATCTGATTATTCATAGACTTCTGAAGCCAACTGGAAGCATCCACTTAGACAGTTCTTAACTATTACATGGTCCTATCTGGCATCTTCTTCAAGTAAACAAAACAAAACAAACCCCAAACAACAACAACAACAAAACCCCCCCACGCACACACACGAAAAATCATTTTTCCTGAAATAATAAGGGCACTGATAAAACTACCTCCAAAGTACCTCCTAGTACCTGGAAACAAGGATTAGTGTATATCAAATACCATATGCCTAGAGAAAGAATGTAATTGCTAAATTCGCATCTCTTCCCTCACTCAGCTGCTCTCTCAGTTCCGGTGAGAATGTTCCTGAATTTCCAGGGCAGTGATGTCTTGTTTCTCAGTGACCCAGTGACATGGGTAAACACTGATGCACTGACCAGCCTTGTACCACATGCATAGGATATCACTCTGTTCTCTCCACTGCTATCAGGAGTGCAATCATAAATTAGTAATGATAATTGTTGTGATACACTGCAGCTGCTGCTGTTTTCACATGTACTTGAAGGAAGGCACATGTGCAGCAGGCACACGTGCAGCAGGTTTTGCCTACTCCATAACAAGGCAGGCAGGGATTTCTGAGATGCCTCTTTTAGTTTTACAGGTTTCTTCAAAAGTACTTAAGCTCCACTTTTCCATTTTGGATCCCTCCCTTTATGAAGTGTCATCCAGCTTTTTTTGATAGCAGCACAGTGAGGAACTGATACAGAGGAGATGACCTACAAGAAAGGTTAAGGAAAAAAATATCTGTTTGCCAGACAACAATTGATATTCCTCCATTCTGACATGTTTTGACAGCAGATGGCTTAAGAATAAGACAGGAAGTCAACTGTTGATTTGCAGTACCTAGCAATGAGTTAGGGCTTGGAGGGAAGGTGTCCTGTCCTACCTTTGCAACAGTTGATTTTGTTGGGAGTTTTAAAAAGTGTGTCTGCATTATAGCTAGACCTTGGGTACCTGGCAGTGACAGTGCAATGAAATTGCTGGCATCCTTCATGACTTGCATGTTTACTATGAGTAGAATTTTTAAACTTCACTCTATGAGGGATATGTAGAGATAAAAGTGGGCAATCAATAATTACGGAAGGGGATCCATCAGAGTATGAAGATTTTTGCTGTGGAAGAAGTGCTGCACTCTTGTAGGAAGCTCATTAGCCTCTGAAAATGTGGGTTTGGTCTCTCTTGTTGTTCTTCCTGATTTTAGCCTGAGATCTAAGTTTCTAAGATCAGTGACCAAGAAATCACTTCATCAGTTGCTGCTTGGCAGGAAGAGATGGTCTGATTTCTCTCTGGCTCTCCAAAAATTTGCTTAAAAGTTATGACATCAGGTTGTTTGTGACAGCAAGCATGTTTCTACCCTTTATATCTTTGGGAGATGCCAAAATTCTTTCCTGCTGCCATTGTACTCTTATTTTTCTCAGTTGTGACAGTGGCAAGGAACTTGATAGTTCCTTCTTGATAAAAAAAAATCCAGTGAACAGGACAGAATTATCTGTCAATGAGGAGGCTTAGAATCACAGAATTACAGAAGCGCCTGAGCTGCAAGGGACTCACAAGGACCAAGTCCAGCTCCTGGCCCTGCATAGGACAACCCCAAAAATCACACCATGCTCCTGAGAGTATTGCCCAAATGCTTCTTGAACTCAAGAGCAGCTTGATGCATGGCCACTACCCTGGGGAGCCTGGCCCCAGTGCCCAGCCAACATTCGGGTGAAAATTTTTTTCCTAGTATCTGTCTAAAGAATCTTTCCCTGATATCCAATCTAAACCTCTCTGACACCACTTCAGGCCATTCCCTGGGCGCTGTCCCTGGTCAGCACAGAGCAGAGGTCAGTGCCTGCCCCTCCTCTTCCCCTCACCAGGAGGCTGCAGAACTGCAGCGAGGTCTCCCCTCGGTCTCCTCCAGCTGGACACACCAAGTGCCCTCAGCCGCTCCTCCCGTGGCTTCCCCTCAAGGCCCTTCACCATCCTGAGGGCATCCTTTGAACGCTCTCTGACAGTTTAATGTCATTTTTATATTTTCATGCCCAGAACTGCACACAATATTCCAGGTGAGGCCAGCCCAGAGCAGAGCAGGACAATCCCTGCCCTGTTTGGCCGTGCTGGGTCTGGTGCCCCCAGGACAGGGATGTCCCTCCTGGCTCCAGGGCACTGCTGGCTCCTACCCAACCTTCTGTCCCTTTCCAAGTCCCTTTCCATATCACTGTTGTGCAGTGTATCATTCCCAGTCTGTCTGTACATCCAGGGTTGTCCCACAGCAGGTACGGCATGCAATACTACTTTTTTTGATCACGGAATTCCACTCAGTAATTAATATGTCTGCTATTCTGAGCNTTGTACTCTTATTTTTCTCAGTTGTGACAGTGGCAAGGAACTTGATAGTTCCTTCTTGATAAAAAAAAATCCAGTGAACAGGACAGAATTATCTGTCAATGAGGAGGCTTAGAATCACAGAATTACAGAAGCGCCTGAGCTGCAAGGGACTCACAAGGACCAAGTCCAGCTCCTGGCCCTGCATAGGACAACCCCAAAAATCACACCATGCTCCTGAGAGTATTGCCCAAATGCTTCTTGTACTCAAGAGCAGCTTGATGCATGGCCACTACCCTGGGGAGCCTGGCCCCAGTGCCCAGCCAACATTCGGGTGAAAATTTTTTTCCTAGTATCTGTCTAAAGAATCTTTCCCTGATATCCAATCTAAACCTCTCTGACACCACTTCAGGCCATTCCCTGGGCGCTGTCCCTGGTCAGCACAGAGCAGAGGTCAGTGCCTGCCCCTCCTCTTCCCCTCACCAGGAGGCTGCAGAACTGCAGCGAGGTCTCCCCTCGGTCTCCTCCAGCTGGACACACCAAGTGCCCTCAGCCGCTCCTCCCGTGGCTTCCCCTCAAGGCCCTTCACCATCCTGAGGGCATCCTTTGAACGCTCTCTGACAGTTTAATGTCATTTTTATATTTTCATGCCCAGAACTGCACACAATATTCCAGGTGAGGCCAGCCCAGAGCAGAGCAGGACAATCCCTGCCCTGTTTGGCCGTGCTGGGTCTGGTGCCCCCAGGACAGGGATGTCCCTCCTGGCTCCAGGGCACTGCTGGCTCCTACCCAACCTTCTGTCCCTTTCCAAGTCCCTTTCCATATCACTGTTGTGCAGTGTATCATTCCCAGTCTGTCTGTACATCCAGGGTTGTCCCACAGCAGGTACGGCATGCAATACTACTTTTTTTGATCACGGAATTCCACTCAGTAATTAATATGTCTTTTACTCTGAGTTTATTGAGGTTCTTGAGAGATTACTCGTGCCTGCCAAAATGCTGAATGGCCCTTCAGGGTCTGCATGAACTATGTCTGGACCTGAGCACATCCAAGTAGCCCAAGGGCTAAAACCTGGAGAAAGTAATGAGAACAGAACCTATTGGACACCAGATAAAAAGACACAGAAGAGTGGCTGCTGCCCAGATTCAAATTCCATACACTAAGATGAAGAAAGGATTAGAGCCAAAGCCACGCAAAACCCTTATTCAGACCTTATTTGAGTTGTATTAGTGCTCCTTAGGGTTGGCATCACACAGCACTGGGAATTCCTTTAGCATGCTCCACCAGGGACATAAAAACAATTAGACTTGATAAGTGCTCGCCTCAGCCCTGCTCTAAGTAAGCTCTCCCATGACTTTCCACTGAGGTTCCTGTGACAGTGTGATGGATGCCCAAGGGGCCTTTCCAGAGTGCGGGTGAGGTGGGAAACCTTCTGGATGTGACACCTCAGGCCACTGCAAGGTTTGGAAAGGGGGCCCTGAAAGAGCTGCCAGCCCGTGCCAGGCGGTGGGAAAAGGTGGCAGGCAGAGGCAAGGGGAAGCATACTCTGAGGACAAGAAACCTACCAGTCCAAAACAACGCGTATGATGGTTGACAAGTACCTCCACAGCCACTGGGACATTTTAGCAGTTTCCTTGGGTGACAAAGAGGTTTTTTGGGGTCTGCTGTGCATCTTGAGGTCATGCTGTTACTACCATTTCTTCTCTCCTCAGCATTACAGCTAGCCCTGTCAGTGCTTGTGGTGCCTTAAATCTCCAAATATTTAATGACCAGACCTTGAAATCAGCTCCACTCAGACATTTACAGGAACCAGTCTCAAATTATTAGCAGATTTGTGTCTCCAGCCCACTGCCATACAAAAGACAAAAAGCAAAAAAAAAAAAAAGAAAAAGAAAAAAAAAAGAAAGAAACAAAGAAAGAAGAAAATAACAGAGAACTGAGAAAAAGTCCAAATAGTTCATTCAACGTTTTTTATAATGAAGCATTTCGGGGTACTGTTCTGCTTTAGTACATAATTAAATCTGATTTTCTGAAGCAGAAATTCCACCTTATACCTAACTTAAAACATCTGATCCTGAATGAAATTCTGCAGACAACCAAGGTTAGTGTGTGTGCAGAAAAGAGGAGGAAAAAGCATAGCTTTTTTTTTTTTTTTTAGAAAAAGCAAAGCATCTAAAGCGTGATTATCAAAAAGAAAGATAAAAAAAGGAATGCTAGTTCTTGCCAAGCTCTAAGTGTACCTCTGTTGATGGCTGCTCTTTGCTTTTTTGAGCAGGTTTTGCCTAGAACCATCTGAGTAGAGCTTCTGGAATTTTCATGCATTTGCATTTGGAGGGGAACCGATGATACCTCTGCTCATCCCAGTGATGCAGACAGGGCAGAAAACCCCTGTTTCACACCACAGGACAGGCACAGTCATATATGAAACCAGGACACTGAGGCATCATTTTCCTCTCTCACCACTGGCCACATTCCAACACTGAGTGAAAGAATTTGGCTGCACAGCCCTTGTGGCATCCACTTGATGCAGGATTTTCCAGTCCTGTACAGTGTGCCTATGCCTTTTAAAACCTGGTGAGCCACTGTATTCACTGTCCCCTCAGGCTCTTACAGAAGTTGTTAAAAAGTCTGAAATGTAAAGTGTTTTATTGTGAAATCTCTTCTGCGGTCTCTGCAATTTGGAGAGTTATTCTATAAGGCATTGCTAGAATTCTTACTGTGATATACTTTAGAATAATGAGACCTCAATTCTCAGTCAAGAGACTGTTTCAAAACCCTCCTAATTTGGTGGGTTGTGCAGATAAATAAGTTCATTCCATACAACTTTTGCCATTTACGCTGGTGGTGGGACAGGTGTTGTGTCTCCTCCTTTGAGATTCTCCCTTTCTTTCTAGGAATAACTGGTGTATTAGGCATTGTTCTTTATCAACTGAGCTTTAGTGTTGAGAATCAGGAATAGGTAAACTTCTGGACAAGACAGGGGATTGTTTGGAGATCAGATGGATCAAAATAAAACCTGTTGAACACTGGGTGTTTCAAAAATATCAGGTCCTTCTGGCTTCACCCAGAGCGATGGAGGGCCAAGCACCAAGGCATCCAGTGACTCCTGTAGCACCACAGCCTTGTCAGGAACTCCTGCTTTAGTTCTCTTGCTGCACAGAAAACACTACAGGGAAAAAAGCTTTCCTCCCTTCCCCCTACTCCTACCCCATCCAGACCTGTAGTGAGAGATGGTGTGACCATTTATTTTGTGTTAAAGGGAAGAGATGCTCCCAGGATCCTGGTCAGTGGCCAGGAAAAACCAAAACAACAGAGGTTTTGTACAGAGAAGAGACTGAGTTACTCCAGGAACAGAAAAGCAGCTGCTGATGGGACAGGGGGACTTTTTGTTCCTGCATAAGGCTGTCCAATTGACTGTGCAAAACATAAATTTGATGGCCAGATATGGATCAAATAGAGCCCACAGCAGAGTCCCCCTTTGCAGCAGCATCCCTAGAGATGCCAGTGTCTGCACGGGTAAGGAGAGCCATATCTTGAGCTGCAGGATGAAGAGAAGTTCTCATGGTTGCTGCCAAGCTGCATCTGCTCTGCTGTGAAGGGAGGCTTTCATCTCCATGCCTAGTGATCAGGAAAAACAAACAAACAAAAAAAAAGCTTCATTGCCTTTGCCAGAAAGATCATCTTCTCTGGTCCCCTATGTGGCATAGGTGGTCGATATGGTAGCTTTTATTGTTTATAGTGAGACTCTAAATTCCTCTAAGTGGGTTATTTTGGTGTGTTTTAGTTTTGTAAATAATCTTTCATCCCAGTATCCCAAGAGCATGGCCAGTCACTGACAAATCAGTAAAAGTGTCTCAGTAATGTGCATGATGAATTGAATTCCAGTATATTTTACAAAAACCTACCTTCTTCAAGGATTGTGTGGTGGTGTCCAAATGGATGGGCGTTTGGTTAGCTGGAGGTTAAGAAAAAGAGATGAGGTCTGTTAGGCCTTGGAGAAGTGTTGAGCTAAAACGGCTAAGAATTGGGGTGGAGGAGAAATGTATTTAAGTACCTTTAGATGAACCATTGTGTTTTTGCAGTGGACCCTAAGAATTGAGGTGGGGAGAATGGCACAAACATTCCAGATATACAGGGATCATGCAGTTGTAGGAGAGAATGGGAATTCAAACTATGGAGCCAGGGGAAGATGCTCATGCTCCTATTTGCTCCGCCTGAGAATCCCTTGGGTGGATTTGACTGTAGTAGAGTTCCCCCGAATATTTTACTGTCAGGACCAGAAGGGATGGAAACCTTTGAAGAGAAGCACAGTTCTGCACTAGAGCCAACAAACGGAGCAGAGGATCATCCCGATGGAGCATTTTGTGGACAGGTGGCTCCTCTGGAGAGATGTGATTAACTATGACCTTATAAGCGGTTCATCAGAAGAGATTTCCGGAGTGGGTTGGGGTGTGACTGCTGGAACACAAAACTGACATGCCCTGTCCATGCTGGTGGATGTGCACATCCTGTTCATGCCATGACTCATTCAGCTGAGGGCTCTACATCTGAAAAAAATCAGGTCCCAGTGCTTTAATATGATGGTTTGAATTTGGAAGCATCCTAAACATCAAGTCATCTCTGAAATGATGGCTTTGATGGGTAAAGACCTCAGTTGCTCTGCTTGGACAAAAGAACATTCGTGGACTTCTGTAGGACTCTGAGTTCTGCACAGGAAAATAGAGATGAAGAACAGAATTCTGCTGCAAATTCACATTAAGCTTTCATTCCACCTAAGCCCCTGGGAGCACAAGGGAGTTTACACTGTTCTGTCAGGAATCTGCGACCCAGTGAACAACAACAGCTGGACGTGTTGAGGCTGATGTCAGTTTCTGGATCATGTCCTCTGGCAGCCTGAGTCACTGCTCTCAATATGATCCTGTGTACCATGTGGGTGGAGTATATGTCACTCAGGACTGCAAGGTGAAACTGTTCATGGATGGCCCTGGCCCTCTGTCAGAGGAGACCTCTCTGTTTTGTGAAGCTTTTCCTCCCTGTGTGCCACAGTGGTAAAGAGTGAGAAGGTTTTCCTCATCTCAGCAATCAGATTTATGTTTTTACCCTATCAGTATGTCCCTTAGATAACCCCTGTGCTTACAGGTTTCAATCCAGCTTCAGATTTGGCGCCCAGATCACCATAGGAAAGCACAAATGACGTTAGGCATAGCATGGATTGAATGACACAGGAGACTCAAAGAGCCACATTTGGCAGGGCTGGTCTTGGACTCTAGGTCACAGCCTGCTGAACTACTCTTGTATTCCACTGCTATGGTGAATCACACTGAAAAAAAACCCCATATAACAAGTTCAGGAGAGTTCTTCTGACTTAAGAAGGTTCTAGGCCATTGTTTATATTTCCAAGTGCCCAAGCCTTGCTGTCTCCGGTGGCACAGCACACATATGGGATCACAAGATGCTCTGCTCAGCTTCTGGTCAGCTTTAAAGAAGAACTGGATCTCAACTGCTTAGTGAGCACATTTGCTTTCTTTTTCGGTTGAGATGTTCACAAGAGGCACATAGAGCTGCTCAGGAAAGGGAGAGGAGCTCACCAGAGGGGTGGGTGGGCTCTGTGGCTCGGCAGAAGTTCAGAAGGCTTTGTGTAGACTCACTGTGTACAGCTCCAAGGCAGCCTCTGCTCTCCCTTCAGGGGTGCAATGGGCCATTGGCTGCAGCAGGCAGTGCCAGCTGAGATGTGCACAGGCTGCAAAAACACCTTCAAAGCATCTCAGTCTTTGCCATTACCCAAAAAAAAAAAAAAAAAAAAGGTGAAAAAAATTTCAAGATGCAAAAAAATATCACACATTTGTGAAGGACCCTCACCAAGTATTTATTTACAATGTAAAATTGGTAAAAGGCTGCTTCTTTGGATCCTCTTTTTTTTTTTTTTTTTTTTTTTCCCACCCCCCTCACCATTCCCTCTAACAGACA
>WBMY01015167.1:36715-52353 GCA_013397315.1 Donacobius atricapilla
TTTTTTTTAATAAAGGGGATGTATTGGGAGAATGAATTAACAGCTGTATTTGGAATTTTGTTGTTACAATTTCATTTCCTCTCTGCTGATGGATGGTTCTTTTGTCACGTTAAAACACGGTGGTTCACCTGAGCTGTGCATTGCAGATCTCAGAAGGTGGAAACTGGGAACCTCTAGTCTTGGTTTGGATTCTGTGGTGTCTTAGCAAACTCCAACTGCATTGGGAAGTCAATGCTTTTTCTAGGGCTGGAGGGTGTCTAAGTAAGCACAGGAGTTTCCGTACACACCTTTGGGCACCTGTGGGGAGAAAACACCTTCACTGCGAGGCTTGAGGACTGTGTTCCTCCAGTTGTGCTGCTGTTATATATGCCACGTTACTTAGGAAACAGAGGCTCAGCTTCCCTACCTGAAAATTTCAATGTTTACATCAACCTTCAACTGTAGGAAGTTTAAAGTGATGCCATGAAAAAGCTACGGAATAGTTGTTTTATGAATATAACACATATAAACAAGCAAAAAGAATTAGTGACCGCTCACAAAGACATTGCTTAATGAATGTACCAATGTGCTGAGTTGGATATCCCTAAAACTTTTCCTCCTCTGACTTTTGTTTCTAGAAATTGTCCTTCTGTTACTCGTCTTACTCTACCACATCAAGGAGGAGACAGAAAATTCCAGGAGTGTTGGAGTCCAGGGCATGTGGAAAACCCCTGGAACTGCCCTGGGGGGTCCCAGACCCTGGCTGGGACCACAGGAAAGCATTGCCTTGGACCTCAGTCCATGGGAAAAACTTCCAACACTCAGAGATGGATTGAAAACAACAAAGATTTAAAATGGATAGCAGTTTAGTTTGTCACAGGGTGAAAATTGGTAGTTTTGGGTTTTTAGTAGGGAAGTAGATCAGAGCAAGATGGAGAATTTTGTCTCATGTTCTTCTTCTTCATCTACTCCATCTCCTGCTGTGACGGTGGCAGAGACATTGGTGGGATGGATTTGATGTAGAAATTACGTGTTCAGAATAGGTGACAGTTATTGGCACAGAACTGTAAAAAAAGCACGCTTTTAGAGTTAATTGGATTAGAAATCTTTAAAAACGACCTTGGACTCTCCATCCATGTTCCTGTAGCTGCTTTTCCTCCAGTTCACTGAGACTGCTGTGAGGCCTTGAGAGAAGAAATAGAATAAACACCTTTGAAGAGCGAGCCACAGGTTCCATCTCATCTTTTAAACCCTGGTACAGGACTTTGAAAGCAGAAAACCTCGAATTAGGGGCCTGAGGTGAAGATCTCGTCACAGGAGGAGGGCTCATCACGAGGATGAGCTCATCCTCCTTATGTTTATCCAACGTTTCTTTTTTGGTTAGGAAAATTTCTGAGCTGTGCTCAAGAAGGCCAACCCCCTCTCCGTGCGTAGCCTTCTCAAATGCTTGGCTTTTGTCACTGGTGTGTTCCTTCAGGTCAGCTGCAGCAATCTAGAGCAGGTTCTGCTGTTGGTGTGCTGCAGATGAGGGTGAAGAAATGTTTTCCAATGCTGGATGTCCACAGATTGAAACACTGTTTTCCATGTTCTGAGCAAAGGAAGATAAGAATATCTTGAACTGTACAGAGACTTGGAGTCCTTGGGCTTTGGTCTGGGGAACCTGGCTGGAGTTTGACTTCCCCAGTGCCCCAGCTGGCATAGCACTGGAGTCACTCACAGGGGAATATATATCCAGCAAGTTAGTCCTTCACATAATGGATATAAATATGATTCTTGGAACTTACCAAACAATAGGCAAGAACAGTATTCCCAACAGGCTGGAGGGGAGCAGTTAAGCATGAAGGAAACACCTGCAGAAGTGGGTATCCATTGTTTCCTTTTGATGTTTATCACTGTGCCTAAATCTGGAAAGAATAGGCTTTTGGCCTTCAAAAACAATTTCCTTCCTAGCCTTTATTGCCTGGAGGAATCTGTCCTTCTTGAGCATTCCTGTTTTGGAGACAGGGAAAATTATCTCTCTGCCTTGGTGAAATTTAATCTCCAACTCCTCTCAAGGCAGAGCAGGTAACTTTTATGGATCAGGTCACTCAGAATGAAGGGCTGTGGTGAGGGGTACGGGTGAGGTGCCTCTCGTGGTGGCACACGCTGATTCTCCAGGACCGCGGGGCAGCAGCAGCACCAGCAGGAAGGCGTGGAGGTGGAAGAAGATTGGGACCAGGCTGAGGCTGCAACATGAAGGTTTCCAGACCAGGGGCTTGACAGGCACAGTCCCATCCTCCAGCATTTCTTTAGCACTCTGATGGATGAAAAACCACCAGGAAACAAAGGGACTGGCCAATCCTCATGCATTTTTGATCAGCAGAAGGGCCTGACCCTCACATGGTGCGAGGTCATGGGCAGCCCCTCCTTTTGCCTTGTCACCTCTGGAGACAGAAAGCATGTCTCCAGAGCCAGCCACCTCTGCAAGGCCCCAAATGCTCACACAGCTGCGGGAGTCCAGCTCTACCCACTCTCCTTTCTGCCCAGTCCCACTGCTGAGTGCCTGAGATTTCTCTTTATAGCACCTTTTATTATTCTTTTGACAGGCCTTGAATAGTGATGAGGAGGAGGCAGGGGCAGCCGTCCAGTGCTCCAAGTGGTGCTGTTCAATAACACAGTTGTTTTTTCTCAAGCTGCCAGCTGGTCCTGACACTCTGCTGGTTTTCTCCCCCCTCAGGAGGCGTTTTTGGGGGGAAGCTACCTTGCTGACGCTGAAATGGAGCAGGGAGTGCTGCTGAGCTGCCTTCTCCTCCTCTGCCACAGGTGCTGTGCAGGTATCTTTCTCTTTGACCATGCCCCAGCACTTCTCACCTGGTTCCTCCGCATACACAGCAGCCCAGACACTTTTGGCTTCTCTCCCACTCCCTTCCTTATCCAAAATCTTCCTTCTTTCCACTCTTCTGCTTATCTTTCCTCGGGCTTCAAAAACTCTGGAAGGAACCTCATGATTCTCTTCTCTTTTATGCTGATAGAAACAGGAGCAGGGCAGAAAATGGATGTAAACAGCAAGGCTCTGCACATGGCTGTGTTTCTCTCCTTCTGCACCTTCATCCCCTGATGGTTTATTTAGACTGCCCCAAACCACCAAAGATGACAGCCATATGCACGGTGCATGGCTGGCCAGATCTCAGCTCACCCTGCCTGAACTGGAAATCAGTCATTGCAGTCGCCACGTGGTCATTTATGCCCTGCGCTGGATTATTATCTCAGGCTGGGGCTGTGTACGTACTTTCTTGATGTTTCACAGGCTTCATAAAGTTTGGGCAGCGCAAGCCTGTGGCTCTCTCCAGTATTCTTTGTGGATACGGTCAAAGTGATGTCTTTTTCCAGGCAAGGATCACAAAAGCACATAGATTTGGTAGTCATACACCTCCCAATGAGCACCACAGCACACACTTGCCCCCAGACTCAAAAATTCCTCCCGTGCTGTTGTTTGATGTGGTGGAAACCTCGAAGTTGTTAAGACAGCCATGAGGCCACCAATGACATCCACAGACCAAGAGGGGCTCTCCGAGAAGAAGGGATGTGGCTGGGAGGCAGGGCTAAAGGATCAGGGCTGGTGCACGCCAGGTGCGTGAAGAAGCCCATGTGTCTGCTGTGGCTTTTCCACCTGGCCTCCTGCACTGGTCCCCCAGATCACCATGGCATCGCTGCTTTCAGTGATCAGAAGTGGGTTCATTGATAAATTCAAACCAGAAGAAAGAAACAAGATCTTAATTTCTTTCAAGGTCATTAATCTTGCAGCGAATGGTACGGTAGTGAATTAATGTGACACATGGTATATTGGATATATTTGGTATTACGTGTTAGAATGTACGATACAGGTTATGTCTTTTCCTTTTCTTTTTCTTCCCCTGCATGCTCTGGCCCTGGTCAGCACGGTGCACTGCGATGACAAGTTTGCTGATGTCACCTTTGATTAGCATGGTTTAGCACCCATCAGAAAGTGCCGGCCAGAGCGCATCAAAATGTGCCTCACCCCTCCAACCCCGAGGTTTATTTACAGTAGCAGTGTAAATCCACATCAGACAGCATAAGATTGCCATCTCATTCAGACTGTAACAACCACCTGTAAACCAAATCCATCTCCCTGCTGCTGTGGCAAATCATCCTGAGAAGTCTCCGAGGCTCCCTCTCTTCAATAGGACATCAAGGAGGTATTGATGCAGCTGCATTTGAGTTTGCGGTGCACAGCAAGGGAACCAGGAAAATGCATGAAACCGCCACACCTGGAAGGAGAGGTAGGTCAACAACACACATCTGTAAGTGTTTTTGGATTGAGCCTACATTATATGGAACTTTTTCCCAGCATTTGTCATGTCTGCTCATGGAGTAAATAGCAGAGTGCCACTGTGGCATTTGTACGTGTCTGGAGCCAGCAGAATAGGGATCCATGAAAATTTCAGCTTCTGGTATTTTAAAATACACGCTTAAAATTGTCTAAAGGTCTTGACATGTGTCGCAGCTTGCCAATACATCCTTTTGCTGTTATTTATATCTCAGCATCACCAGCATACCCCAACCACAGCTGATTCCAACTCAGTTCATACCTGGATTTATCATGAGAGAATCCAGCGCCAAGACCTTCATGTAAGGACAGGGAAGGGAAAGCTGCCGAGATGTGCCTGGCTCTGCATTAAATGCTGGCCACAGAGCGCAGACTTCCTCCTGAGCATTGAGGAGACAAAGGTTTCAATCTCTAATCATTTTCCTTGGATCTTTAATTTCTGTAAGTTTCGTTGTGCTGGAGCAGTTGTCTTGCTTCCTCTCAGTCTCTCTGAGTCCTCTGAGAAGACTTTTAAGTCACTAATTAATGCAGCCACAGGAGCACTTCCCCAAAGAGCAGCAGTGCTGGGATTAAAGCAGGGCAGAGCAATGCATTTGCAACTGGAACAGCGCCTTCTGCATCTACCTGCACCAAGATAAAAAAACTCTTGGGATGCAATAATCTGAGAGGAAAGATGACAGAGTTCAGCGGTTGATTTGCAAGCTGTTCATGTAGTCTCTCTCCAGCCAGATTCAGAGAGCCACAGTTCTCATTATGTTTTGCACTCCAGAAGAGGCACTGGAAGAAGTGCAGTGACTCAGCTGAGGTCAACATTTTACTGAGGGTACTACTCGTGAGGAAAGTGAGGGACGTGCAGATTACAATAAATTTGCTTGATGTAGAGAGAGACTGGAACTTTGGTCAGGATTATGACCTTCTGGTGCAGGTTGTGTAAAAGCAACGTAACAATTCCCATTTAACATCTTTCATCTGAAACTTGCTACCTTACCTGGTTTATCCTCTTTCACCACTCTCCTACAAACACCTCATCTCCTCTACTGTGTTTCAGCAGAGGAAGTTACTCTCTTTCCTTCCTACCAGGGTCCCAGAAAAACTCCCAAATGGATACAGTCATGCTGACACCAAACAGCTTTTTTGGTTTACCCCTCATCCTTTGGAGGTGTGATTTAACCAGACTAACAGGATAATTCCTCTTCTTGTTGTCTGTGCTTGGAAATGACAACAGCACAGGGTCTGCAGCCTCAAGGAATTCTCAGCACATCAAATGCCCGTGGTCAGAGCTGGGCTAGAGCTTCACACAGCCAGCTGGGCAAAGGCACAGAGTGTCCAGCGGGCAACACCTCTAAATTTCACATATAACATCCATCAGAAACGTTTGCTTTTCTTTATGGTGACGGCTGGTTAAGTTTCTCTTTCTTTGTCCCTGGTTCACCACTCTACCTCCAGAATGTCTGAAGGTTCTAGAAGGACCAAGTTACTTCTATCCTTCACCTTTCCGCACATTGCAACAGTACTTTGCATGAATTTTTGAGCAATTTTGTCTTTACCTTTTAATATTTCCTAACCCTTGCATCTTACTCTCCCTTTGCCCACTCTCTTGGAACAAAATGCAAGCCTTTTTATTCACTTAGTTTTTCACAACCAGGGAAAAATGATTTTTTTTTTTTCACAACAGACATTAATGATTCCGTAAAAACTCTTCATTAGTGTAGATTAATCCACCACTCAAGGTAGTTTTACGCAAGCCTCAGCTGACCTCATAATGATTACAATGAAGCAGCAGGCCTTGCAAACCTCGTAAGAGTTGTAATTAAGGATTCCTGAGAGATACAAGCTGATATTCCTCTGCTGGCTTCTTGGGCATTTCCCCAGATTTATTGTGTTTTATGATCATATACGCAAGCTGTGATTATGCTTTTAAAGAATAAATTAAGGGAATTAAAATTCAAAATGTTGAAAATCCTGGAAATAAATAGTAAAAATGATGAGTGTTCTGGCTTGACTTACAGCAAGCACTGAGGTTTTCCTTCTGCCACTTAAGCAGTGCACAGTTTAGAAATCTGTGTATGAATCTTCCATGCCTCTGTCTATGGCTTCTCAATGAAATGATACTGGGCCACATTCCAGGTCTCAGGGAGCTCAGCAGTTTTGTGCAGGATACATCAAGTTAAGGGAAACTTGACGGGGGCTGGAAGCTCAATAGGAGAGGAGACAGCAGTTGTTTGAGCCTCTCTGGAACTGCAGAGCACAGCGCAGACATACACAGCACTGCAGTGAAGCAGCACAGCCTTGTCTTAGCCAGCTGACTCCATTTATGGGGCTCTTTGTCAGAGGGAATTGCTCACGGGGGCTCTAGCCAGAGGAACTGCACCAAAACGAAAGGCTGACAGCCCCGGGAGACCTGCACTGGGCAGCAAGAGGTGTGCCCAGGTTCAGCTCTGCGCAGCTCCAGCTCTGGAAGGGGAGGCTCGGGTGATGCAGGTGTGGCTGCGAACGCAGCCTGGGCCAGACAGATCCTTCCACCACACTCCAGTTTGGTCCAGGCTCATAGCTCCTCATTGTCCAGCCTCAGCAGCGTGCCGGCACACACGTGTTTTGGGTTGCATTCATGGGGAAAAGGGCCTGACGCCAGAGTGAGTGTCTTTTCCTCACCATTTCTGAATCCCTTCAAGACTGTGGCAAGTGGTTTGCTGCTGGGTGACAGCAGAGACAGAGTGATGCTACATACCCCAAGATGCTGAGGGAAGCTTCCAGAACAGGGTTTGCTCAGAAGAGCCATCCTACCTGCTGCATGAACATGCCTAGAGGCAACCAAGTGCAGTTATTCTGGGGATTCAGAGCCGTTAGAATTCAACAGTGAAACCACTTTTCTCTGGTTTAGTCACTTGTCATGGTGGCTTTTGTAGCTTATGACAAAATAGGAACACATTTTAATGGAAACAAAGAACTTTCACTCTTTTTTTCAAATATAGGGTTTTCTTCCTCCTCAGGCAGCAATTTCTACCTGATTACAATATTCACCAGTTTGTAAGTATTTCATTTAATAAAAAAAAAACCTTTTTCAAAAGTTGTTTTAACTGAGCTTTATAAGCTTTATTGCTCAATGAAGCTTAGTTTACAAGGTATGTGACTGGGAGTCATTCTTCAAATCCAATTAAAATACATATATAGTTTGGTATTTTTTAATTATCTTCATGTAAAAAAAAAAACAACCAAACCCAAACAAGAGCATTTATAAGATTCAGATGGATTCTTGAGAGCTTATAACTTTGATCTAAAAATGAAATTGCACTCTTACCTGTTTTCTTAAGACAAAAACAGAAAAAAAAATCAAAGAAGCCTGAGAAAAACATTGTAATTTTAAAACTGATTATGGCAGGTATGCAGTAAATTTTGTCCACACATTTTATAAGGATTTTTACTGGCACGGATCCTAGCCATGGCACCACATCAAAATCTATAATCAGTTCACAGGTGCTGATCCATTCCCTATTCATGCTTCACTCAGAAGACTGCTCGTAGTCTGTGGCTTCCAGGGCTGGACTCTGCTGTAGAGCCCAATGGTGCACATCCACAGACAGTTCAATTAAAACCTACAGAGGGTTTCTTCTGCCAAGAGGCAAAAACATGCAAAGCTGCTGTCCCTGCTGTCCCTCAGACACTGTCTCTCAGCGGAATGGGCTCTGGTGGCACAGCGGGACACAGGGTGTGCTGCATCTCTTCCCTGTAAAAGACAGGAAGCAGCCACTGAAAGCAGGGCTTCACCCACTGAGTGCCAGAAGTGGGGCTGGTAGATGTGATGGAGATGCTGAGCTCAGAGCTGAGCATCAGACGCATACGAGGCCCTGGGAAGTTTGGGATGAAGCCAGAGCAGCCTGGATGAGAGAGGGAAAAAATGGAGAGCTGCCTGCTGGACCAAGCACAGGCTCTCCCAGCAGACAAGCAATGAGCATCAGGAGGAAACACAGCTCGTTCAAGAGTTTTTAATAGCCAGCTCCCCAACTGGCTGTAATTTTAGCAGGCAGTTTAACTAGGCTGGACTGAGCTTTTCCCAACACAGCCTTGTTCAAAGAAAGCTGGAGAAATTCCTTTGCCTGCCCAAGGCCAGATGAGAAGCACATTTCTCAAGGAAGCTTTTACGGTGACAAAAATGAGACCCAATACTACAATTACCACCTCAAGCACTGCGTGTATCCTTCTGTTGGTAGCATGCATTTTCCCCATCTCTCAGTCCCCTGTATCTGCGTATGCTCTTACATCATTCGTGCAGCAGTTTTTGTTCTGATCACATCCCTTTCAGGAGGCAACCTTTGGGAAATAAATACAATTTCAGTCAAGGCTGGACTATGGGATACACACATTTTCCCACTTTGCAAGGGTTATTTTATTGCACCATAATCCTGTTTTGCCTGGAGAGTAGATCTGCTCCTTCAAGGCCTGTTTGGAGTAAACCAGAATCTTCCGAGCGCTGTTCAGAGTTTTGGTTCAAATTGAATGTCTGAGAACAGTCCCCTGTGGGCCAGACCCACAGAAATCCAGAGGGGAGCAGATGATTATTGTTTTGGTCTTTGCTGTAGACCCGCAGCAAAGGTGGGAGGAAAAAGCATTTGGTAGAGATGTTTGTCTACAAACAGGACCAGTGGAAGGGTCTGGAAGTCTCAGCTCTTCCGGCAATGGACAAGGGAGATAAAACTCACAGCCAGCCCATCTTCTGGTGGTCCCTCGCTTTGTGACTCACCCCACGAGCTCAGAAGTTTCCAGTTTCTCCAGAATGTGGCTCAGTTTGACAGCAGGCCCAAAGATGGTACCACAAGCCAACATCTAAATCACCACCCCAGATCTCCTGGCCTGCGTAAACTAAAGGCCTCCCTGCCGCAGGTTTAATCCTGCCAGGGTCTTGGTGCACGCCAATGAGAGCCAGAGGATCTGGGCTAAAGGTGACCAACTTATTTCTCTGTGCCATCCTGCTCCTCCTCTTTTTCTCACAACAGGCAAGTGTTAGCACATTACATCATCAAGCCTTTGAATTCCCCTGCTCCTGTCGTGTTTAAACTCGATTGTCTAACACTTGCCTCTCGCGCCGTTGCTACCAAGCTCTTGCAGTCAGCAAACCCACTGCTGACAGATGGTGGGGAAAAGTGGGTTGAGCTGGACAGCTTCCAAAAACTATGTCTAGCCACATGATACATAAAACACAGGCTCTCATTTAAAATCTGGTCCATTTTTGTTTCTGTTGATCTTTTAGAACTATTTTTATTTTGGGGAGAATTATTTTCTGTTGGAGATCTTTGTTTGTTTGTTTGGGCCAATGACAAGAGCATACTTTCTAGCTTCTATGCCCTGCTTTTGGCAGTTTCTGAACTACCAGACAGGAAATTCTCCAAAGTATTGCAGCTGATAATTGGCCCCCTTTGCTGGAGCAGAGATAAATTGGAATAGTTTTCTCAGGTCCTTCCCTTCATACGGAGAAACTCACAGTAATGCATTTAAAAATCTTCACCCCAGAAATCCTCGGTAAGGGCCACTGGTTGATGAAATCTCTGTCAGCTGATGATGTGACCATTGTAAAGACAGCATCTGAAATTGTAGCTTATTAGTTCTTTTTTTTTCCTATATATTTCCCTCTGAACACTGTAATACATCAAGCAGTTCCCAGTAAAACCTCTGAAAAGGCAACATTACCTCAACAGAAAGATAAGACTTTCCATCAGGCCTCGAATAATATTTATGAGATGTTTCTGTAATTATTTACTTATTTGTTTGAAAATATTTTTTCCTTTCCCAAGTTAAAATTAGGACATGTGTCATGAAATGTCACAGCTCATTTTCATGGAGGACCTAAGGCTAGGAAGGAATGGAAGCATGGTAGAATACTGTATTTGCTACACTTTCATGTTTTTAAAAGATCATCTCAACCCTCAAGATGAACATATAAAATAACAAAAAAAAAAAGCCCCAAACACATTTACTAATACAGTATCATGTTGGAAAAAATCTTGAATGATCCCTTGACATCCTTTTCAGCCAGTTTTATTTTCCACCTGGGACAGGATGTGAAAAGGGCAACCCCACTTTTAGTTGTTCCTATGTGTCTCATCAGGCCTTTGGATTGCCTCAGTGGGAATGGGGACCTCAGGTAAAAGCAAATATTGGAAATTTTATTCCTAAAATCGGAAGTATTGTTCCTAAACAGAAGTGTAATGGACGAGGCATTGTGTTACATGAGTGATCTCACCTGTGGTGAAAATGGGCATCTACTGTAGGGTTGTGTACTGCTGTGCTGTTAATTATATCAGGCCATAATAAAGGGTATAATGAATTATATTAGACGATATCACCCATTTCAAGGTTCCTTCCAAAACGGCTGGAACCTGATGCTGGGAACTTTTCTGAACCATCCATGCACAGCAGAAAAGACCTAGTTATGAAATGCCTACACCATATAAAAGCAAAAGCAGATCAGGAAATAATCAGGAAAAAAAAAATCGCAGAGATGTATTTTATGTGAGTGGAATGGTGCCATATATAATTTTAAAGATAATTCTCAGTGAANAAATTAATATATTTTTTCAGAAATGTTGTCGTCATGGTTTAGAGAGAAAAAGTGGAAGTCTTAAGGAATTTGGAAAGAATATCTAAAAATATTTTCAGAAATATCCTTTTCAGAAAACTCTATGCCTATTTGGGCACCACAACTGCCCATTCTGTGAATGAGTAACATATACGTAGAACTCTATTGTACATGCTCTCACTTCTAAAGCCTTACTGGACCTGGGTTGGGTCCTGAGAAATATTCAAATTGATTGACAGCTACTTTCAGAGGACTTTCCAAACTGAGAGGAAAAAAATAGGAAAGAAATGACAATTTGAATCTGCTTTCAAATTGTTAGTTTAACCATAGATGTGGTGCAAGGAAAGTCATAAAGCTGAATATATTTCCTCTGTGCTGTGATAAGGTCTGCGTGATAATTCACAGAGCTGTACAAGAGTAGGATGTATTCAGGGCTTGCAAATATAAAGANTGTGAGTGGAATGGTGCCATATATAATTTTAAAGATAATTCTCAGTGAATAAAGAGCTTATTTAAATGTTACTTTAAAAAGAATTCCAAGCACCACATTTTTAGTGGAGTTTTTAATGCCTAAGATTCAAATTATGAAGCTTCCATAAAAATAAAAAATAAATTTAAAATTAATATATTTTTTCAGAAATGTTGTCGTCATGGTTTAGAGAGAAAAAGTGGAAGTCTTAAGGAATTTGGAAAGAATATCTAAAAATATTTTCAGAAATATCCTTTTCAGAAAACTCTATGCCTATTTGGGCACCACAACTGCCCATTCTGTGAATGAGTAACATATACGTAGAACTCTATTGTACATGCTCTCACTTCTAAAGCCTTACTGGACCTGGGTTGGGTCCTGAGAAATATTCAAATTGATTGACAGCTACTTTCAGAGGACTTTCCAAACTGAGAGGAAAAAAATAGGAAAGAAATGACAATTTGAATCTGCTTTCAAATTGTTAGTTTAACCATAGATGTGGTGCAAGGAAAGTCATAAAGCTGAATATATTTCCTCTGTGCTGTGATAAGGTCTGCGTGATAATTCACAGAGCTGTACAAGAGTAGGATGTATTCAGGGCTTGCAAATATAAAGAGATATGGACGTTTCATATTTTTTTAATGTTCTGGTTTATTTTCTTTTCTTGGTTTGTAAAAAGATGCAATTTAATTACAGTGAATTATGTATATACATAATATATTGGTGACATTTTGATCCAAGAAGAGCAAGTTCTACATTATCAAGTTCCATGGTTCTGCTGCAAAGCTAAACTACCAGAGCAAGAAAAAAAAAGATTGGTTTGAGACAAAAACTGGACAAAGACTTTTCTTTTCTGTATTTTTCCCCTCTTTCTTCCTCTATGTGCTTTATGTCCCTCT
Source organism: Donacobius atricapilla (assembly GCA_013397315.1). Classification (NCBI taxonomy): domain Eukaryota; kingdom Metazoa; phylum Chordata; class Aves; order Passeriformes; family Mimidae; genus Donacobius; species Donacobius atricapilla. Next base: position 48,961 of record WBMY01015167.1, read on the forward strand.
GATTGTCATCCAGACCTTCACATTGGCCATAAACACCCTCTGGAGAAGACCAGCAGCAGCATTTAACTGTCACGAGTGGCGTTGAATGAAATCCCCTCATTTCCTCGTGCCCCACATCATAGGATTTGTGGCCCTGCTATGCTTTGCAATGGTTGTGAAACATAAAGAAGAAGAGGAGTGAAAAAGGAATCGAGAAGCAGTTGGTGGGTAACCAGAACCAAGAAACGATTCTGTGAGACATCAGAACAGAAAAGACAGGGAGGTAGGGAAGGGTAAGGCCAAAAAGCATCGCAGGGAACATATACTCGTGTGTATTCTCCTTTAATACATAGACATCTGGTGTAAGGTGTCAAACGACCTTTCAGAAATAATTTCAGATCAGTCAGAAAAGGGGAACTACAGGGATGGCTCCAGTCTGTCCTTCAGCACCAGCAGATGCAGCACCTGGTAAAAAGGATGAGCATGGACACTCCACCAGCTGCCCTGGAAATCATCGCAATTAAGACCTGAGGAACCAGTTGGAATGAAGACCTGAAGAGATCAAGACAGGAAAAAAAGAAAAAAAAAATACTACAAAGAATCCATCTAATATCTAATATCGAATAAATAAATAAAGGCTCTGAGACAGGGGCTAGCTAAGGAGAAGTAGGCCCTGATCCAGTAGCACTCTTAAGACGCTGTAAATGACTCAGAGCATAGGGGGAGGCAGCTACTCAGGCACTAAAGGGCTTTGCTGGAGCAGGATCTTTGCACATAATAAGATAACTGTACCTTGAAGATGGTAGGATGAGTTTTTAGTGCAGGAATAGGTTAGCCCTGAACTTTTCCATCCGAGCTAGGTATTATTATTTCCTCAGCTGGCTGGCTTGAAAGCAGTCTGGTCCATGCAGTGGGAGGTGTCTGAAGGAATTACTCTCCAGTGGGAAGCAGAGGGAGATCCAGCAGGATCGGAGGTCAGCAGCAGGACAGTAGCAGACAGAAAGGCTCACCAGCCTGCCCCAGTCCAACTGAAGCTTTCAGCAGAGCTAGCAAAACTCCTGCCAAGGAGACAGCCTCCCTCAGAGTGAGGGGGACAGCTCTATCCTTCTGCACAGCTGGCTCGGTGTCCCGTTCCACGGGGACAGAAAAGGTGAATTCTTCCAGGGGCCTTGCAATTCCTGCAGTATGTTTTTTGATTTCACGGCTGATGGCTCCAACTCTGATGGCACGTTCGGGTCCATAATATTTCACAGGAAGCAGGCAGAAACAAATACACACTGGTCTAGGCACTAACTGCCGGCGAAACAGCATCTCCCACCGTTTGCCCGCCCTGTCCCTGGTGTGCCTGCTCTGCAGCTCTGTTGCTTGAGGAAACAAAGAGGAAGGCAGGGCGGAAAACACTCATCCGCGCAGTTTACAGCATCCATGGTTATGAAACACCCCCACCGGTGCCAGAAAATCGACTTCAAGCTGGCCCTGTTGGTTACTGAGATGTTGGCAGGGTAATCCTGCTCCCATTGAGAATGAAGAAAGTTTTGTCATGGGCATGGGGCGGGAGATGATCTCCTCATAGGAAAAGACACAGCCATAACCAAGATACGTTTTGTGAAAGAGTCCTCTGGACGCAGGGCCTCCTGCTACCCAGAGGCTGGTGTTTACGTGGTGGCTGGCTGCTGAAAATAAGAGTGGCTGTCATCCCCTTAATCCTTGGGTGTACAGACATTGGAATATGGAAAGTCTTGAGCTCACAGGAAGATGTCCAAACTGGGGAACCCCACGGGCTACTAAAGCTTTTCACGTCATGGGTGGAAAAACTGGAGGGGGAAATCTTTGATTCAAATCCAGCAGCTTTTTTCTGAGACATTGTTTTTTTCCTACTAGACAGTAAATGTAAAAAATAAATTTCAGCCTACTTCAATCCAGAATAGTTGATTTGAAGAAAAGCTTTTGCTTAATTTCTTTGATTTTAGAAACCTTTAGTCTGGTTGCCTTCTTGTTATTGATGGTAAATGTTTTGAATGGTATTCAAAACAAAATATCCACCATCTTCTCTATCCTAAACCATCAAAAAAATTATTTCAGCCTTTTGTTTTGAGGGCAACCCCAAAATGAAAACAAATAAACTAAAAACCCCATGCCGACATGCACGCACACACAAAACATAATCAAATTGCTGGGATATAATAGTGCAACACAAAACATCCCAAAAATCAAATCCTCCCTCATCCCCTTCCCCAGACCAAAATTATTAACTGAATTGCTGTTCCTGTGACCCAAGATGTAAACACTTGTGGCCACCTGAAATTTCCTAGGGCAAATGTGCAGCTGGTTCAGAGCTCTGCCCGGTACCCTACACTTCCCTTCCTCACTTCTCTTGTGCCTGCTGTGTGAATTTTGTGGGGAGAGGTGGCATTCAGAAGGGGGCTGCCCTGCCCCGCTGGCCACCAGCAGCACTTCTGCCCTGTGACCTGGAGCTGCCAGCCCTGGAACCAGCACTGCCCTGCCAGCCTTGCCCCCACCCCGGGTCCAGCCTGCTCTCCAGGCTGGCAGCAGTGGTGGGAAGCAAGCTGTGGAGAGTAAGATGTTGCCAAAATCATTAAAAGGCAGGAAGAATTGGCTGACAACTGAGGAGGGGCAGTCTTGGGCAGCTGTTGAAAAAGGGCTTCATCTCTTCCACTTCTTATACCTGAGGAGATTAGGGATAAAGCAGAGAGGAAGGAAAAAGTGTTTTCTTAGGCTGTGAGAATTGAAAGTGAGGGGCATCAAAGCAACAGGGGATCGAAAGCCAAATTTTCTTGGCAATCATCCCTCGGCTTTAAATTCACTGAGAATTCTCATCCTCAGCATTTGAAGGGCTTATTAATAGTTCTCCTGTAGTTGGATTTAAATCTGCATCCTAGGTTGTCAAGTCTGAATTAAAGAACCAAGTGGAAGAAGAGGAATGTCTCATGATGGGCTCTGAGCCAGTTTGGAGGGGTGCTGGGGGGAGGTTTCACTGCCTCTAACATGAGCTGGATCCTTTTGATGTAGGAAGAATCTGCCGAGGGACAAACAGCTGGGCTTTGGGATGTCCCTGCCTAAAAATAACTGAGCAGTTCACATCAGGGAAGCTGCTCTTTGGCAAACTCCGTTTTCACCTGGATTTGCGTCCTGATTTCACCTACTCAGCAACAATTTATGATTGTATTTCAGCACTACTGATGGCACAGAGAGAGCAAGCAACCAATTACCTGGGATTTTATTATATGTAATAGCAGATACTGCTGTATCTGTTGATGTGTTGATATATATCATCACTTCTCTTTCCTAGGCATTGCTACTGCCAAGCGCCCCGTGTCACAGAGCAAAGTACCTTAAAATATTTCTTAATTCACAGCAGAAAGACAGCCAGGAACACATCTCTTAACCATTAAA
>WBMY01015167.1:52372-62672 GCA_013397315.1 Donacobius atricapilla
AAAAAAAAAAAAAAAAATTGCCTAGTGCCTGAATGTGGCCCCTACAGACTCATTGATTCAAGCCAGGCCGAAGCATTTGCAGCCCACCTGACAGAGGGCAGCAAGGCTATTTATCCCTGGAATCCACAGGGCAGGGAGAGAGGGAATGACCTGTGTTTCGCACTGCCGGCAGCACCAGGAAAGACGCTGAAAACACTGACGGTGAGGAGCAGTATCCTGTTTTCACTGAGGAGCCAAAACTGTGTTAAAAACTACACTTTGCCTCCCATTCGGGCACGGTGCCAAAGGCTTCTGCAGATAAGGTGTTCGCAAAGTCCTTGGAAAGCCTGGAACAGAGGGGCGTTTAGGGTGTGTGGTTTAGGGGCTCTGTAGAGAAAAACGGAGAGGCTTCCTGGTTACTAAAGCTCATCGCCTGGGTGATTAAAAAGGAATAAAACAAACAAAAACCAAACCCAAATAATGAAAACAACAAAAAACCCAAACCCAAACAAACACAAAACGAATTTAAAAACCACAACAAACCACCTCTGAATTAAACCACTTTACAAGAAGTAAGGAATGACCCAACATGACCAAAACTTCTACATCTAGTGAAAAAACAGTTTCCTTACTGACTGGCAGAATTTGGCATAAAATTACAAAACATTGATTCTGCTGAGGGGATGTTCCTGCTTTGGGAAGCAATGCGGGGAATGCCCGTTGATTGAGGTGAATAGCTCATGAAATGACATTTGCTTCTAACCACAGCTGTGTTCCTTTGGAAGGCAAAAAGTTTTGTTGTGTGTGCGTGTTAGCGCTGCGGGCTGGTCATTCTGGATGTATTTTGGTTAATTCAAAGCCTCAGACTGCCAGGATTCTGCTCCAGCTCTGTAATGTTAGACTTCTCTGACACAGGTGGATGTCAGATCTGACCCGAGTGATGTTCGTCGAGGCAATAATTTCCACTCTGCGTCTGCACTCCATTTGATGGGACCTGGAGCAGTTTGGGGCATGCAGGCTCGCTGAGCACAGAGCAGCATATCTGTTTGATAACATAGCTGCCTTTCAAAAACTCCAGAGGGGAAAAAAAAAAGGAANTTAGACTCAGGAGGAATTAATGGATGAATTAATCCCTTTACTTTCTCCTGTAGATCTTTGGAGCAGTTGTCTCTCTCCAGAACCATGGGGTGTTTGAGGTGGGGCTGTCTAGAGCCACAGTTCAGTGAATTTTTTTCATTTGCAACTCTGGCATGACTCTGACACATCTTTCTACTGTTCTCTTCTCCCTCTTAGCTGCTTCCCCAGTTGTGTTATTACAACTGCTTGCAGGCTTAAGGATAAAACAAACAAAACACACAAAAGCACCCTCCAAAAGCAAACCAAAAGACGGTCGTTTTTAAATGAGATAATTTTCCTCCCTGTTCAGCTGCAAAAACTTGAGCTGGTATGACTGAGTGGGCAGGAGTGAGACGTAAGGGACAAACTATGAACAAGTTGTCCTTTTTGGAAGAAGTCAGTGTTCATCAAATCACAGCCTTAATTTTTTTTCCTGTTGGAGCTGTTCAGTTTTTTGCAAGTAGCTCCCAGCGTATGAGGACAAAAAAGAGAGGGGAAGGACTTTGCAAGCTGGTGAGCAGGAGAAGAAAAGAGGTGCATTTAAGACTTTACTTGGCAAAGCAGCAAAGCAGCCCTTGAATGAAGTTGCCTGGTTTTGAGGAAATAAAGGAATAATCTCTGGGATTCCTTCCCCTCTTCCCTGTGCCCAAAGAATGTGGAAATTTGCCATGAGCAGCAAAATAAATACATTAAGGAAAGCACAGACACATGGAAGGAAGCGAGCATCATGACAGTTCCAGCCACATGCAAAAGCAGGTCGGCAAGCCTGCAAGTCTGCCACCATCCACCAGTTTCTGTTACTTTCTTCTATGTGACAGAGCAGGCAAGGAGCGAAAACTGAGTGAGAGGGATGTGAAGCATGACAAAATTAGAGGAGAAATATGGGGCAGGATATCAGTGAAATGACTGCTTAGGGAATTTGCTAGTTTCTTCTGTCTGAACAAGTAATGTACAATTCAGGTTATGGATTTGAAGGAGAAGTTGTTGGGACAGACTCCTGGAATCACCTGAGGTGGAAGAAACTAAGTGACTGTGCTTGCCCTCGTGCGCTGTAATATCCATGCAAAGCACAAATAAACAAATTGCCAAGGACAAAAGATAATTAAGAAAATCTTCCAGCCTTGCCAATGCTTTCACTGAAAGGTCTGATGACAGAGCTTGTGCTTGATAGTAGAAGTGGAAACTCCCAGGCAAGCTTACGCCCAAGATATTGGGACATCCTGGTCTACTTCAGTTCCTTCTCTCAGCACCCCTGCAGAAAACCTTATTGCTGAACCCTCAGAAAGAGGGAATTTTTGTTTTGTCTGGACATTTGAGTGGCTGTGGAGAAGGATAAGGAAGCCTTCTGGGAGGACACTTACGGAAGGTTAATTACTCAGTTTGTTCTCAGAGGAGAAATACTTGGTGTATCTACTTAACAGACAGCAGCACCGTGAAAAGACCTTCAGAGATTACTGATACCAGAAAACAGAACAAGTCAAGGCCAGTGTGGGCAAGTAATATTTTAAAATATATGACACTTTCAATAAACCCGGTGATTATGCTGGTAGGAAGTGTCTGGTGATGCTTCTGATTGCAAATATTAATGGTTCTTGTCCAGGGTGCAGCCTTACTAGGATAATGTTTTTAGAATCTACATGGCACCAAAAGGATAAACCAAGAAAAGGAGCTGCCTGTATGCATCACCAGGGATTCATTTATGAAGAACTGCATTCCCCCCACCCCAAAAAATCCATTAACAAATGTACATTTCACTCTTGTCTAGGAGTTTTCTTGCCTGTCCTCAAATGACATAAATAGATTAATTGAGCGGCCTGGTTTCAGTTTTGAATTACTTGAAGCATAATTTCATATTCTCTTTGGCATTACTGGTGAATAACATAAATGCAAAGCATAAGACAACAGTATATGTATACAGCTGGCAATGTAATGGAAAATCAAAAATGTCTGATAAAATGGTATATGATTACCGCTAATTAATTACTGACATGTTCATGTCAGCGAGTCTCTGTGGCTTACTGACTGCAGTAACACTGAAGGAGTTAATTAAAGATGCCCATAGCATCTCTATGAGACCTATCAGAATGTGCAGGTAGAAGGTCAGCCCAACTGCAAGGCCTGTTCATCTGGGTTATTTTGTTTAAGTGCCTGCCTGTTAGACTCTTTGGCCATGATCACAGATTTTTCAGGAAAGCTTACATGTAATATGTGGGAGAAGCCACGCTTGGTCACTGGGAGGTCTCTCTCCTCTGTGTCTCCTTGTAAAGGAAGAGGAGAAGGAAAAAGGATTGTACGGAACTTTCTATTCAATCCAAAAAATGCTATCTGAAATTTCAGCGTTCTCTCACATTTTTCACAAGCTAAAAAAGGATTGTTTGTTTTTACTTTACTCTTACTTCTCCACCTTTGGAGAAGAATGCACCCTTTACCAGCCACCTAAAGGGGAAAAAGTTGCTTGGTGCAATTTGCCATGGTCCTGAGCACAACGATTGTCTGACTGCGAATTTTGAGTGGTTTGGGGATTTTTTGTTTGTTTGGTTTGGTTTTTGTGGTGTTGGGGGTTTTGGCTGTTTGTTTGTTTGTGGGTTTTTTTGTTTTGTGGTTTTTTTTTTTTTGTGGTGATGTTTTTTGGGTTTGCGGGGGCTTTGTCTGGTTTTGGTTTTGTTTGTTTCTTTGTTTGTTTGGGGTTGGCCGCTGCAAGGTTTCAGGATTTTTTTCTTTTTCGGCCACCTGGGCCCTTCTGTGTTACCAACAGGAGGACTCTAGAAGATGAGCAGCTCAGTGGCAGCCACTTTTTGCTCTCTGTGTTTAGAAAGCATAGGGTGAGGGATCGGCCAGTCAGGCTCCGTGAAACACAGGCACTGATTTCCCTCATTTCGATGTCAGGAATGCCTTGCTGGTCTCGAAGTGGGTTAAAGTAAACTATGAAAATAAGTGCTTTTTCTTAAGAAAAACATTCCTGCATGGAGTTGATTTGGAATAGCTGCATACACAGAAGCTCTTAATAGCCTGAGGACGAAAAGGAAAGCAACTGCTGAGAGGTGGTCTTATTCACTGTAAAAAATATTCCTTCAGCAACAAAACCAAAGAGAATAATTAAGTCTTCTGCCCACCTAACAGCTAGCCCTCACCACCTCAAGGAAGAATGAACCTCAAATACTTGTTTGCAAGCAGTTTTTACAGAAAAGCCATGTGCTGCCCATGGTTCTCCCTTTTGTGCGACATTAAATCAGCTCAGACACAGGATGCTCCCTGAACTGTGATGTGCCCACCTAAAAACATGTAGTGTTCAGAATTATATCCTGTCCACAGCTCAGAAGCAATCCCAAAGCCAACCCAGCTCCATCTACTGTGTCTTCACACAGCACTGACTTCACTGTTATCTTGACTAAGACTTCAGAAATGGCGCCTCACCAGAGTTCCCACAGGGAATACAGCATCAGTTACATATCTCTATTTATATATATATAAATTTTTATTTTAATACATTTTATATATCCATATCTATTTATATAATAATACATTTATATATTCATGTAATATATAATAAAAAAAAGAGAGGAGGTGACGGTAGTTTTTTAAGAGGTTGCATATTTACTTTTAGGAAACCTGAATTGAAAATAATTGAAACATAAACAACAAATGTGCCCTCAATCAAGTTGTTGTTAACTCCGTGGGTTTTCTGTGGATGTTCTCTGGGACCCCCTTTTGCTAAGGGAAAACCTTACCCCTGCGACACACGGTGCACTCCTCCTTACATGTGACAGCAGCCTGCTCTGCTTTAGGTAATACCAACAAACTGGAAATCTCTTTTTTGCCTCTAAAAACTGTTTAGGAGCCAGCGCCTGCAGACTGACTAGCTCTGTCAATAAACCCAAATCCTACACAATCTAAGAACCTGCCTGCTAAAAACGGCATCACAAGATATAATTCAGGCGTGAGGAACACAGCTCTGAAGGGAGCCGGGTGACTCCGTTTGAAAGAAATGTTCTCTCATAGTACTCTGGGGCTGTTTCCCCCCGGTCTCTGGTAGGGAGCTTTGAGCTTAAAAGAGGAGAGTTCATCTAAATACAGAAATTGATGCACTAGGTTAAAAAGTTATCAAAACAAAATACTCGTTCTGTCTTGCATACTAAAAAAAAACCCCAAACCTCAGAGAATCTAAAAGTAAATGGAATAAGGCCATGCAATGAAAGAAACGCTATAAACCTATTGGTCCAGCCCATGAAACTGACCAATATTAACAGGGGTTGAAAGGGCAGAGGATGGTTTATTTTAACTTTCGGGGCTACGGTCTCCTTTTGAAGAGGAAAGAAGCATTAATAAGCCTCAGTAAACAAAGATTTCTTGTCAGGTGCCAGTGTTGTCCTTTTTCCTTTGAAGAAATCAAAACTTTGTGTATGAATTTATAAAGTCAGGTGAAATTGTTTTCCCCAAAGAACTTGTTTACACCCCTCTGCTCTTGTATGTGAATATTCTCACATGCAGACAGAGGTAAGAGGGAGTTGGCACACCAGGCTGTGAATGACAAGAATTCAGGGCAGACACCACAGGGCCAAAAGCTGAGCTGTTGGTGGTGTGGAAGGTCTCAGCATGGGGTGGAGGCTCTGCCCATCCCTGGATGCTGTTTTCCAAACCTCTGCTGCACCAGAAATGCTTTTTCCAGCCCGCGGCAAGCAGAGAGGGAGATTTGACATCTCTTGGCCCGTGTGTCCTAGGGATGGATGGCAGAGGAAGGAGCTGCAGCGTTGCCTTTACTTGATCTGGAAAGACAACCATAAGAAACGGGATTTGATCTTTTGGGTGATTTCTCAATCGAACGCCTCAAGTCTTTCTGATGCTGCCTGCATGTTCCTCGGCCCGTTTCTCTCTCCAGGGCTCAGGGAGTCCTACAGGTAGAGGCTGAAGCACGCTGGAGGAACCTAATGACCCTCTGAAACACAACCATCAGCCCTACCCATCTGCAGCCTCCAGACGGGACCGGCCTCGTCCAGATGACTTTGTTTCAGCGATGAAAACATGAAAGTCCCACGGCGTTATTTCAGCTGTGGGCCAGGTAACACCACCCAGCGACCACCTTGGCTCTCTGGCACTGCAGAATGACCGGCTCGTAATGGCAGTGGATTGCCGTCCATTGTTGAGAGAGAATTTGCAAAGCAGCCCGAGGGAATTTGGCGCCCCATTCCTCTTGAATTACAATGGGATTTGGGCATTGAATTTCCTCGGTTAGTCCTTTCAAACTTCCCCTCCTTTTAAAAGTAATAAAGATGGCATTTTCATAAGGACTCTTGTGCTGGCTTCTTTTGAAACTGCTTGACTTACCACTTAACTTCAATGAAAGGATCATTTGGGCAAAACTACACATTTCTGAAAAATTCACCATGGGGTTTTGCATCATGCTCTCAAATGTACGACCTAAAAGTTTGTCCAAAAGATTAATTTAGGGGAAAAAAAATAGGAAAACATTTAAAAGACATGAAGGAAGGAACTGAGCTCAGTGGAGAGAAGGGAACTTGATGAGATTTAATAAGCAAATTCCAAGGTGCACTCTAAATTCATCATGGTTATCTTACTCTCAAATAGCTTCCGAAAGCCCTAATATTTATCTAACCATGGAAGGTATGAAGGGGTTTCCAAGACACTTTCCAGCTATGATACATCAATATACTAAAAAATCAGCTTTGAAGAAAGAGACCTAATTAACTCTCTCGAAGATGCTTTATCATCTTCATCTAGGTATTTGTTAAAACCTCTTTTAAACTACATATATGGGTAATTAGCTATTAACTTAATTGTGTGACCTTAAGTCAAATCAGAAAACCTCTGAAGTCAAATGTAAACCAGAGTCTACTGGCATAGTTGCATATCTGGAAATGGCTTGAGATTTTTATTAATTCTGATTGAAAAGGCAGGATTTTCTTTGACCGACTGGAAGCCCAGCTCTGAAAGTAGGCAATTATCCCTCCCGGACGTGTTTTTACCACAGTTTTAAACTGAGATTGCACGGGGGGGTGACACATGGTTAACAATAGGAGATCATTACCTTAAACATCTTCCATTTATGTGGAAGCATCGGTCAGGATGAGGCCGTCAGTCCGCGCTGAGGGTAGGCTCCAGGCTGTGGAATTTTCCTGGAGCCTGAACAAAAGGAGCCAGGTATCAATGCAGTCATCTAAAGAAGCATAAGGGATGAGATTCAGGAGACAAAGCTCCAGGATGAGGAGGACCCCTGAGCAGGATGTGCTTACTTGGCAGGTGGCTTTTGTTTGCTCGTAGGATCAGCCAAGCTAGAGGGAAGCTGAGCTGGGCTGCAGAGAAAGCTGCTGCAGAATTCCGAGCAGGGCTTTTGTGGAGAAAGGAACATCCTGAGCTCCTTAGTGGATGCCTCAGGCCAGAAAGGAACAATAAGGGTGAGGCGGCCAGGCAGAAAGAGCAGCGTTTCATTTGGTGTGAAGCTGTTTTCCTTCCAGGAGACAAAGTGTGGCGCGGAGCCCGCAGGAAGGAGGTGTACCTCACTGCCCGCAGTTATCTCTGGTTCTAAACAACTCCCTGTGCTGGGAAGTGGCCATGGACAGCATTGCTCCGGAGCTCTGGACTGCCCGGGTCAAACATCCCATTTTTATAGAGATCTTCAAGCCAAATAACGGGGCGCAAAGGAGAATGGTGGGACTTAGGCCACTAGAATTTTGTGAAAGCAAATCTCCACTAATTATATGTAAGTCCTAAGCAAGCAGCTTAATGAAGTATCCAGCCCTGGGAACTACAACTGGGTTTGATTGATCAGTGTCTTCAAGGACCAGAAAGTGAACTTGATCCTTAGTAATGAAATAAACTCACCTGCATCTGTTCAACTAAAAACTTTCTCTGCATCATTTGTGATTAGCATCATAGTGAAATGAGACTCACGCAGTGCCTTAGATTGTCTGTTCCTCCATCCATTTAAAAAGTTTTTCACTCAGACTCTGAAGTCCCTTACCTCAGTAGACTCTGGCCCTGGCTGTACATGCAGATTGGTTTTTTTGAACTTGTAGTGTTTAGAAACAGGACCAAACAGAAAATAATCTACTTTCAGTACTTACGGAAACTTCTCTTTGTAGCGGGCAGAAGCAACACAGTGCACAGAGAAGTAATGTCTCCACTCCAGCAAGTGTGCTCTAAAGAGCTCCTCCAAAATGTGGAGGCAAGTATAAATTGAAATAGGTTCTACAGAAAAAGTTGAGCTAAAAGGAAAAATGTTTTTGCATGGGGATGAAAGAAGGCAGGAGAACAAGGTCTGGTTTTTTTTCTTAATTCCCTGAAGATGATAAATATAATCACTGAAACAACCACTATAAGACATCATTAGAATTTAAGCCCAGCACTTCCATTATCATTTAATGCACCAAAAAGATGTCCAAACGCACCCAGAGGAAACAGAACATCTCCTCACCTACTGGCTCCCCTTCACCTAACAGGATTTTGGTAGTTAGATGCATATATTTGAGTTACTGGACTATTTAGATTCTGCCCCAAAAAACCCAAATTTACGCACAGGGAGAAACTGCAACGTTCAAACAGAGGTCTCTGATTTGGCAGTAACAAACAGATTTCTCTCTGTAGCTTAGCAGTGAGGCACGTATCTACTGAAGATATGATAATGCAGACAGCAGCTCTCCTCCTGAATGTTGCAGGCTGGAGATGTTCCTTACACTGAGGCAAAGGCTGATGCAGCAAGGAGGACTCAAGGTCTGACCCAAGGTCTGTCCCCTCCTGATCTCAGTTCAAGGCATTGCCCTCTACTTCCCATTTAGATTTGACTGTCTGATGGTCTGAGCATGGATACAAAACAAACATTTTCTTTGATTCTTCCTTAGGTGAGAGAATAAAAAAAAACCCTAAAAAAACCCCAACCAAGCAAAACAAACAAACAAACAAACAAACAACCACCCTAAAACAAAAATTCCCACCCAACAGAAGAATTCATTAATTCCAATGGCACTGGCAGTTTATTACAAGACTCCTTACTGCAGACAGCCAATTCCAATAGGAGGCTTCTAGACTTGCTTACAAGTGCTCTGGGAGCAGAGAGTTGCCCAGAGTTGTTCAATCACACTTAGGCCAAGACATATTAGGTATGTCATCAATGTTATTTGACATGTCAATATGCCAATAAACATTTTGAGCAATGCCTTTGGCATGAAGATAGCAGAGGAGGGTCGTCTGACATTTGTGTGTGTGTAGGGCCCATCTACTTTTTCTGCGAATACAGAATTTATAATCCTGGCAGCTCAATTCAGCATTTCAGGAGGAAAGCTCAAATTGCTTTTAAGATCATCGGCCACCCTCTTGCTCTTCTATGAGTTAAAGGGGTCACAGCTTTTCTCTCCTGCTCCTCATTTCCTCTCTGCTCTGTTTATTGTCTGTCCATACCTGCAAAACATTTCCATGCTCACAGCTACAGTTCCTCCTCAGTGCCCGGCACAGAGACCAGTTCCAGCTGCTGTTTCTCGGATCTCCTCCCATGCAAACTCCGCTGAGTAGACGTCCCATCAGGTGACTTTTGCATAAACTTTTTTCTGCCAGGCCTTTCCTGTGGCTCAGTTTTACGGGTTTTTTTTGAGTCTTGTTGTGAGTCGTCTGACTAAAGAGGGACCTTATTGCAAATTTCAGCCCTTGAGAAAGCAGAGGGAGGATACAGCCAGACTTCTCTAAAAGCTGCACAGCAATAGGCAATGCAGCCAGCTGAGTTTTGCCTACATATGGAGGAAAAGAAAACCCCACAGGGTGGGTAGTTAAACACTGGAACAGAGGCCCTGCGTTCTCATGGGACCTTTCCTCTTGGTTTTAAAAATTTAACTTGTCAAAACTTGAAGCAAACTGACCTGACTAAGATGAACCATCTTATGGCCTCCAGAGCTGCCTTCCAACCCAAATTATTCTATCAATCTATATCTACTTATTATCTTACATATTTAGGCTACTAGGGTTTTAGAGAACACAACGATATTAAAATTTTGACAACAGACTGCACAAATGAATAAATAAACACGCTTTCCTCCTATGTTGGCATTAATGAAGTTTTAGCTAAGGCTGAACACCACTAATGCCATTTTACAAAAAATGCAGGCTGATAAAGAGTAAGTGTGGCTTTTTGAACAATGTACTTCAGAAAGATCTTCTGCAGTAGTTGCTTTTATTTTTTGGTTGTTTTTTTTTTTTTTTTTTT
>WBMY01015167.1:88301-102145 GCA_013397315.1 Donacobius atricapilla
GGGGTGGGGGTGGTGATGGTGGGTTGCGCTGAGGTGGGGGTGTCGGGCAAAAGAAGTAGCTCAGGACAATGCTTAATAGAAATGTGACTAAATAAAAATGCGGGCTGTAGCCGCTTTGTCTTTGTCTGCTTGCCTTCATCACCCAGATACCTTTCTTTGTGAGCCTTGATCGTTAGTTTCCACGGTTTTAAGTAATCGGTCACAAAGAGGCAGACAACTAGGTGTTGGGAGGCACAAAAGTTATTTTAAGTGGAATTATTTATTTTATTCCGCGGCCAAAAACCGCTTCACCAATGTAAGAAGTGATTTTGGTGATAGTAGTACAAGCTCTCTTTACTCCCAAACGCTTGTGAGAAATAAAAAACCTGGAGACGACTGTCTTTATTTCCAGGAGTAGACTTCAAAATACGTGCCAGAAATGGACAATTTGAGTGTCCTTTCTCCACATCAAATGCGAGCTGGAAGGGGGATTAAAAACCAACCACGTGGTAGATCTGGTTTTATACTTTGCAACCTCCAGCTCCATTTATGTTCTTTACCCTGCTCAGGGAAGATTAGCCTCTAGATGGATGTGTCTGAGGGATCACCTCGAGGGCAGATCTGCATGCAGAAACCGGTTTTTGTCATGGCTGGAAGAGAGCTATGACCCAGCAGAGCGCTCCATCCGAGCGGCTCCCCCAGCATCGCAGGAGCTGCTGAGCGCTCCTGCACAGGAAGCTTTGTGAAGGCAACAGCTTGGAAGGGGAAGATCTTCAGATCTTTCCCCCTTCTTCTCCTCCTCCCTGGCCTGTGAGTGATTCAGTGTCCCAAACCTTAACTTTTTGTTACCACCTTCCTCCTCTTAATCTCCTTCATCTTCAACACCTCCTCCTCTATCACTACCATCTTCTCCTCCATCTGTCTGCCTGCTGGATCTCTCTCTCGCTTGCTTGCTTTCCCCCCTCCTCTTCCACCTCCCTCCTCTTTCTTCTTGCCTTTTCCTCTTTTCTTCTCTTTTCTTTCTCTTTTTCCTCCTCTTCCCCTACCGTTGTTGTTGTTGTTAGAAAGGATTCTTGCACCCCCTGGTGCTCTTGCGTTTTGTGTGGTAGGAGAGGAGATTGTCTTCTTTCTCTCTCCCTCTGGTTGCTCATTATTCAGAGAGAGACACAGAGGGTGAGAGAGAGAGAGAGAGAGAGACGGATATCTCAGGTCATCTGCAGCTGCAGCAAACCAGTGAAGGAGAGAGAGAGAGAGGGAGAGGGAGAGAGAGAGAGGGGGGGAAAAGCAGGGAAAGATGGCGATCCTCCATTGCTGAGACCTGGCAAGGAGCACATGAGACTCACAAAACAACTTCCACAACAATAACAAGAAGAGATAGGCAGAGAGGAAGAGGAGAGGAGAGGAGGCAGCAGCAAGAGCAGCAGTGCCGGGACGCTCCTGTAAGTTCTTGCAATTAAAACCCATCTCTGGTTTGGCACTGGAGAGATCATCTCTCGTCTGTGTGTGTGTGCGTGTGTGTCTGTGTGTGTGTGTGTCCGTGCGTGCGTTATTTTGTTTGGTCTTTTATGTCCGCCTTTCTTTCCACCACCNCCCCTCCTCCTCTCTCTCCTGGTCCCCTCTGGCTGCCCCCTGGCCAGGCTGGTCCCTCACCCCGGCGGAGGTGCCCCCACCGCGGTTCTCCTGGAGTTGGGATGCGGGGGTGCCCGGCGGCGTCGGGGCTGGAGGGCTGGTGGTGCTCGCAGGAGGTGGCTTGGAGGAGGACAGCCTTCAGCTGGAGAGCAGGAGCCATTACACACGCTTCTGCTCTCCTTTGAGAGAAAGGAGAGCGAGAAGGGAAGAAAGGAAGGGGAAGGAGTCCACTTCTACTTGCTCAGTTCCCCGATGTCCCTACCTTTAAACCAGGCAAGGGAGAAGGCGCATTCTCTCCTAGCCCTTTCTCAACCCACCCGGAGCAGGTTTCTCCCTATCTCTCCCCCTCTTTCCCTTTCTTTATCTCCCTGTCCTCCATTTGCAAGCTGTCTGCTTTGGTTCCAGTCCAGGCTCCACAACACAAAGCTTCTCCTCGCTCTCGCACACATGCACACACACAGTCCACAGGCTCTTTATGTCTTCTGGAGTAACCTTCTCCTTCCCCCCCCTCCACCCCCGTGCCCCCCGGCTCCTCTCAGCATTGTGGTTTCTATTCTCCACACAGAGAGATCCTCCTGGAGCTTCATGTAGTTGTGATTAGATAGGATTCCTCCCCCTTCCCTTCACCTCCCTCTTTTTGGGGGAGGAAAAGGGAAAAGTTTCATTTGTTTTTCTGGTGTTTGGAAGGGGAAAGACCTCCAAGTTTTGAGTGCTTTCTACTCCTGCTTTTGTGTGTGCGACTGTGAGGGTCTGTTTGTCTCAAGAAGCTGCTTGCATGTCTAAGAGGAAGTGACTAGTTTGGCAGAGAGCTGTGATCTGAGTCAGGTAAGCCATGTCATGTTCTCTAGCTCCACCAGAAAATGGAGGAGAGAGTAGACAAAGCTGAGATGGGAAGTGCTCCTAACATTGTGGATGCCTCTCCATGTTTTGAGGCTTTGCTGGGCAGGAGCTGGCTTAATCATGATTTTTTCCCCTAAGATTTTCCCTTCAGATTTTTCAATGCACAACATTGTGATGGGTCTTCTCGCTGTCTTCATGCTCTCAGGAAATGAGGATTGGAGGAAATTGCTCAGATTCTTCTTCATACAGAGAAACACATNACACGGAGGAGAGAAAAGCTCCGTGCTGGCACGACCCAGGCAATCGGGTGACCTCTTTCTTCCTTCCTTCCTTCCNAGTAGACAAAGCTGAGATGGGAAGTGCTCCTAACATTGTGGATGCCTCTCCATGTTTTGAGGCTTTGCTGGGCAGGAGCTGGCTTAATCATGATTTTTTCCCCTAAGATTTTCCCTTCAGATTTTTCAATGCACAACATTGTGATGGGTCTTCTCGCTGTCTTCATGCTCTCAGGAAATGAGGATTGGAGGAAATTGCTCAGATTCTTCTTCATACAGAGAAACACATCCTCAGGCTTTTTTTCTCTGATGCTTTCATGCGGAGGTCACCTTTCTAGATATTTTTCTTTGGTTAAAGACCACAGGATTTTGGAGGTTGATCAGTTGGCCAAGTAAATAGTGTATATAGGCATATATTTTTAGATTTCTGAAAGCATTTGGAGGTAAGTGCGTGCAGCTTGAGGCTGCTCAGGTTCTTCCAGAGGTTTTCATGAAATGTCTTTTTTTCCTAGGTGATGATGCCTAATTTTTGGGATTTTTAACATCTCATTTTCAAGAGCATTCCTTCTTTTGGATGTGTTTTAAATTAGGATGGAATATTTCTCCCCACTCACTAGGCTGCATTAAAGTGATACTGGCAAGCTTTTAGTAGGTTCCTCGGCACGTCATAACATACATAATTTCTCTTGGAAAAAGCAAAACAGTTTTCACTGGTGTCTTTTTGGTGTCATAAAATAGTCTTTTTTCCTGAAAACCTACAGCAACATTCTTATTGTGATTTTAATGTCATTATGGAAACCTGAGATCCTTAAAGCGAGATAGCAGTTGATCAGGAATTTGTGTGCTTTGTTTTTTACCCACCCTTTAATCTGAAGCAGTTTTGAGTAGACCCAAAGCAGGCCTTGGATCTTTTCCCACCCGCTGAAATCTGCACATCAGCTGCACAGTAGATGCAGTTCCTCAAAAGTTCAAAATACATCCTGAAATGCATGAGGGGGATACTGGGGTGCAGTGCTGCTGAGCTTGAGGGCACTGCTCCATGGACAGGTGTGAGTGATGTCCATACATCATTTACTCTGCGGTGTTTAAGAACAAATATTGGAAGATGTTAGTGGCAGGATGGGGGACCAGTGAATCTGAATCAGAGCACGCTCCCAGATGTGCAAAAAGCAGAAAGATTTGAGGATTGCAATGACTGGTGATGAACTTGAGATCCGTCTTAAGAGGTTAAAATCAATTGCCCTTGTTTTACTTTTGCTCTGGAAGAAATGTTTTAATGTGTAATCTAACATACCTCGTAAGGATATTGCTTTATCAACTGTGCGTTAAGTTCTGGTTGCTGATGCGTCACCCAAATTACTGAGATTCTCTGGTTGTCTCCATCTTTCAAGAAGAAGCCCATGGAACATACCATTTCAGGTATGTTTAATCTTGTATTTTGACAAAAAGAGAGCTTAACTGCTTTTGGTTTTGGGGTTTTGTTTGTTTGTTTGCTGTTGCTGTTGCTGTGGTGTTTTGGTTTCCCCACCCCGAGGTGATATTTTTTTGATGCATTTTTAAGTCTCTGCACAGGTCTAAATAAGCCATTGAAGAAAAATTGAAAACCTGCCCACTGACCTTTGCTTATTTGGGTTACATCTCACGTATCCATCCCCTGTGTGGACCATATACAGAGTGCTTGTGGTTCAGAGCTGTGAATCTCCTCTTACTTCTGGAGTGACTGGTCAGCCCAGTGCTGGCACTCCAAGGTGCCCTGCAGATACACTGCCCTCGAGCTGGCATGTGCAGGCCAAGAACAACTCTGAGATTTAAGATCAGGATCTTTATAGGACGGCTTCTTATGCGCTAGAAAACCAACAATATTGCAGTCATTTCATTTTTTTTTTTCCTGGGTTTCCTCACTATGAGACTGAAACCTCTTCAGAGAATTTTATTCTTGTTAATGGTGCTTCTTGCTGTGGCTCTGCCCAGACAGACTGAAGTTCACCTTGCTGTTAAAATACTAGATGAAGAAGTTTTACTGAAAAAAAAAAAAAAAGGCACCCTGAAAAAATTTTACCCCCCAAGAAAACCCCAAACAAACAAACAAACAAAAGCCCCAAACCCCACCGTTTTTTAAAGAAACTCCAGAAAGATGATCTTAATTTATGTCATGGTGGTGACATGAGTGTTTCTTCTAATCAGGCCAAAATTTTTTCATTCAGACAATGGCTTTCCATTGCTTTTGGTTTGGGGCAAACAGAACCTTTTATTGGTCCAATCTTTAATAGAAAAAAAAGCATTGGTAACTTATTCTCCAGTATTTAAATATGCTTTTCTTAATCACTTTCCGCACACATAGTAGACATAGCCTATGAACCACTGCTTTAAAAATATTACAAAATAAATTTGATTTTGTTTTACATTTTCACTAGCTTCACACTGGGTTATGTTGATGAGAAACTTAAGACGTCGTGTGTACTATTTCCTTCAATAATTAAAAATTTTATTGCAAGGAGAAAACTAAAAATATGTGGATGCTTAGAATGTGAAGAATATGGGTACACAATGGGGTGCTGGAAAGGGAAAGCAGGATAACTGCAAGTGGAAATGGAAAAAATACCATCATTCCAATCCAGTAACCTTTAAAACAAATTCGTTAGCATTGTGCACTTTGACTTAGAAGAGGATTGACTTTTATGAAGACCGATAAAAGGATGATTAAAAAGAGAGTTGACAAGTAGATGATTATTGTTCAACATAGATGTCTGGACATCTGGCAGATGATCCTCTGGGCCCCAAGGAATGGGCAAGGTTAATTTTAGCCTTAAAAAGGAAATGGGAAGAACTTAGGCCTTATAATAGTACAACTTACAGTTTGAGGAAGATTACTTCAGAAGAGCTCCAAAGATGTCTCTTGAAATCTGGAACTCCCAGAAACACAGTGTAAATTAGCATTTCCTATTGGGTTTTTCTGTTATTCTAAACGGCATGTGTGGAGTTACAATATAAATTGAAATTACCTCAGTTTACTATAACACTTTCTCTATGTGGTGTTGTGGATAATTTCCTTAAATGGGCAGAACAACAACACTGCTTTGAAGTAAGAAACTGCATAAAAAGGACTTGAAAGTGTGAAACTGGTGAATAGCTGTGTACTACTCATTAACTAATACTGTCCCGTGTTGAAGCTTCACCAGGCAAACTTAGGGACGAATGTGAAAGTCCCCAGTGAAATACTGATTGGAAGAAGCTGTTGATAGAGGAAGGAAGTCCTGTTTTTCACAGATCAGGAAAAATCTACAAAGGCCAAGATGTCTGTGTTGTTTTGTGTATTTTGTTTCCTTGTATTTTGTTAGACTTCCAATCCATTGTAGGAGGAAAAAAAAAGGAAATAACTCCTATAGCATCATATATTTCTCTTACTTTGACTCTTAACAGATATTTTTCTACTTTGTAGTAGAAGACTATATATGTTATGAACTTACTCTAGATGAATATGGTCTGCTGCCAGTGCCAGTATGATTTGCTTACTTGCCTACTTGATCCAAGATGTGTTCAAGTATAAACTTCTAATTGCTGGCTTCAGCAGAGATGTTGAACTTCATCAGTCCAGATGCCTGCTTGCTTTTCAAACAGTTGCTTCACTCTCAGGTACTATACAATCAAGAAATCCATGGGTCCGCAGGAAGTGAGAAGGATGTCTGTTGAGTGTTAATTGAGGAAAGAATGAGAAATTCCATCTTTCTCTTCAGAGAAAGAATAATTTTTGAGAGAGGGGAGAAAACCAAAAGGAGTGTGGTGAGAGTGAAGGTTGCTTAAACATCTGCTAGCTTCTCAGAGAGAGGAACTCAAATCGTTTAACCAAGAGGTGCTGGTGTGATGCAAGTCCTCAGCTGCTGGCAGAGACACAGTTAACATTGTACACGGTTGAACTTCAGCATGGCACTTCTCCAAATGAGTTGACTGTTGAAAATAAAATGTTCCAGGAGAACTGGGAGAACAGGAAAGAAGTTAAAATAGCATGGTTTGTATGCCAGTGCTGAAAGAAGAAAAGGGGGGAGGAAGGGAGATAGATCGACTTATGATAATTATCTTGTTGGTTGTGGAAAAAAAACAAAACAAAACAGAAAACAACCAAAAAACCCACCAAACTTTAATAGGAGTTTCCAAACTCAGGAGACCAGGTTTAAGAAGTGGTCTTCATTTGCGTCCTGAGTTTTGGAAGTATTCTGCTTTCAGCTTGTGTTTGGGAAATTCAACACATAGGTAAATCCAAAGTCATCTGAGACTGTTTTTGGGTTCTGTTTTCTTCTTTTAACGTTAAAAACAATACCAAAGATCTCAAAAGTCTGTCCCTTATCTCTCAAGTTTTATTAAGCTGTGCCAGAGGTTGCAGCACAAATACATCTCTGAAGGGATTTGAAGAAGAGAGAGTTTGAGATAAGGAAAGGGGAGCCTTTGTGTTTGGTGTCTTACAGTTGAACACAGTCCTAAATACAGGGTGTTTTTTCTCTGGGCTCTTTTCCACCCTCTGGGAGTTGAAGATGCTGGTGCAGTTGCTTTGGTCAGCCTGAGACAACATATGTTACTGCAGTAACTCAAAATATCCTGGCCTAATCACAACTTGAAGGAACTTCTCTTTAACAGTGCTTGGGAAAGAGCTTTCCCTCGTCCTTGGTTTTGACTGCTTTGTAGTTATTTTTGAGGTAGACTGGTTATTGGAACATCAGTTCCAGGCCTAGCAGCGCTGCTATACAGTGTATTTTAACTTAATCAAAATTTCATTGCTTTTGGCTGGGTTTTGTGGTATAATTATGGACCTCCACAGCTGCTGTCTAGGGGGAATATAGTGGGGTTTGACTTGGGTAGAAGCAGCTTTTTAGGTCGAAGATGGTAAGATCCATCAGGAGAAGCAACTAATTAAGTTGAGTTTAGCTGGTAATTGAAGCAAGATGGAAGTAGGAGATCTCAGGATGTTCAGGAGTTCTTAAGTGGAGTCAAACACAGCCTCTTTTAAGAATACTTGTTAAATAGTGTCAGCATAAAGAGCTGTAGGCACAGCATCAATGTCATGAGTGATTAGGAAAGACTTATTTAGAGCTTATTAGGGTAGCAATCATTGCATGGCCAGTGTGTGTTCAGGATGAATAATTCTAAGAAAGCACTTGATTCACTGGGCTACTTCCATTAGTTTTGAACCAGTTAAATTAAGAATTTAGTTCTTGAAGTGTGTCACTTGTTACTTCCTGGTGGAAAATAAGACCTTCTAATTGGAATTATGTGTGAAGAAGCTAAGTGCTTGCATTATGTGACAGTGTTTTTCCTTCTTCCAGTTCCAGGAATATGCAATTAATAACTTGGTAGTTATTTAGATAATGGGTGCTCAGCAGCCCTGGATGGTGTATTTGCAGCACTTGTTCCAGATGCGGGCTCTGTACTGACCTGAAGATTAGGAAGTGGGATGTTCATCAGAGTGGCATTTCTGTTGCTATTAAAAAAGGTCTGGAAAAGGGCCTGAGAACCCCAGCTGCCGTTGTGGTGTGGAGGAAGTCAGGCCTTCAAAGAATACAAGGATTAGAGCGTCGGGAAAAGCAAACGGTAGCACAAGTAGAAAATAGGCAGAGCTATTCAGCAAACAGAAAAAAAGTAGGCTAAGGCATGCCATAATTATGTGCAGTGGAAACTTGCTGTTAATTGAGCAGTAGCGCGGGGTAGAGAGGCAGGAGAATGATTTTTCAAGACAAAAAAAAAAAGCAGACATTGCAGAGAATGATATAGGAGGACTGAGGATTCAGTGTGCTCGTGATAATGTGAAAGAGAAGACTTTGTTTTGAAAGATGCTAAAAATGGAATCTTCTGATGCACATGTGGTCAAAGTTTCCATGGCCTGGTAGGACAATGGGGGCTTCTTTCGCACTGCTGGGATGAGCAAACCCTTCCTTTCCGCCTGCAGCTCTTAGGTTCAAACAGTGGCTTGGGGTGGTATCAGTGGCTGTGGAAAGAAGGCATCACAGGATGTTCCCTTTGGGAAGAAGGTGGGTCATCTTGGGCTGGCCTGTTGTCATGCAAATGCTTCAGAACACGATGGCCACTTATCGCAGGAGCCAGGCAAACACATTCCTCCCACACGCTGTCCCCAGACCTCTCCAAAGGAAAGAGCAGAATGGGAAGGATGTAACACTTGGAACCTGTGCTCCAGCAAGCTCATGTTTTTAAATTTTCTCCCCGTTTGTCAAATAAACAGTGAAGCTAAAGAGGCTGCTTGTGCTGGAAGATTTTGGTCCAGCATGATGGTGGAGGGTGGTTCATTTACCTTCTGACGGCTGACTTGCTGGAGAATTCAATAGAGTGTACAGCTGGGGAAGGTATCATTAATAAATGCCTTGCTGTGGTCCAAAAGTCAGAATTCAGCCGGCTGATGATACTGAAAAGAGTTTGGTTTTGGTTGTTTTTTCTGGTTGGTTGGTTGGTTGGTTGGTTTTTTTTCGTTTCATTTATTCCTCCCTCTTGTTGATATTAAGTGGCCAGCTATAATAGATCCTAGGTCAGTAATTCGAGAGGGACTGATGAAGGTGGTTTATGTCAGTGGTGATTAAGAACTTTTTTGTAATTTCCCCTTTTTTTTTTTAGGTTTTTAATTTTCATGTTTTTATTAAACAAAGTGATAACTGCCGTCTAGGCTAAACTTGGAATAGCTTGAGGAGTGCTGGTCTTGAGGGGGATGCAGTGAATAAAGGATGAGTACTCATCTCTGGTTGAGTAAACTGCTTCTGGAGAGAACTTCAGAGACCCATAGGTGTTTATTTATTTTAACACAGGCTTGGATTCTTCAGTCCTAGTCAGACTCAGCTAGATTTGAGAG
This sequence comes from Donacobius atricapilla, assembly GCA_013397315.1. Lineage (NCBI taxonomy): Eukaryota > Metazoa > Chordata > Aves > Passeriformes > Mimidae > Donacobius > Donacobius atricapilla. Next base: position 97,869 of record WBMY01015167.1, read on the forward strand.
CATGTGACTCTTTGTAAGGGTATTTGGGTCTCTCTGACCAAAAAGAAACAAGACCAAAGAATTCCTGTCCAGCCCTTGAAATCTGGCTCTCAATTTTTTTAGTCCTTCAACCATCTATCCCTTTACCGTATAAAACAGTCATAATTGGGATTTAACATGGGTGTTGGAAATTGCAACCCTGGTGCTGGATTCTGCTGCTGTGTGTTTTAAAACAAATCAAGATGAGTAAAGAAAAGCCTCCTTTTGTGAGTGGTTCTGGTGTGTGAGACTGGAGCAGAGCTGCTCTTCTCTTGGTGAGTGCTTGAGGGATGAGATATGGTTACCCTGCCACCTTGTTTCTGTGCCTCTTCTGTAATTCTGACTGAGCCTGTCTTCTCTAGTGTGTTGTTGCTTGTGGTGAGTATGGACAAAAAATATGTATGTATAAATATATACAGTACCTATTTAGTTGGTGATGCAGCAAAGTTTTGAAGGCAATGGCCCACGGAGTCATCTTCTTGTCTTATTCTGTGTTGTGAGACAAGAGGCACCGTGAAGACAAACAAATAAATAAAATGTCAGTGTGAGCAAATTTGGAATTATTTCTCCCTGTATTTGATTGGAAGCTCTGAATTTGCATTTCACTTTTCCCCCCTCCCTTTTGTCTACAGCTGGGTGGTTTGGGCAGCAGGATGTGGGACCTCCAGGACTCGCAGGCTCTGAAGCCTCGCTTTTATCATGCTCAGCTAAATAGCTTGACAAGTGTGAAAAAATGCAACAAATGGCTGATGGAAAATTGAGAGCAGCCAGACAGCTCTCAGCCTGGTTAATTAGGTCCTTGACTGCTGAATTGTTCCTGCCCCATCATACGGCTGTGGCTTGCAGCCCTGTGAGAAAGGGTTTGGGTTCCTGGCTAGGAGCGCATCCCAAAAGTTGGAATTATTGTAACTTGAAGTCAGTGTGGACAGGTTCGTTTTGGTCTAAATGACCTTTTATCTTTGCTGGGGGCGGGCAGTGGGGGAAAGCATATCGGCTTTCAGCTCTGTCGGGTCACGCAGAGGCCAAGTTCTCCTGTCCGATCGAGCATGTGGTGTGAGGCAGCCCCGTGTGCGGCAGCACCAGGGCCTGGGCAGAGGAGCGCCCCAGCAGCCCCTCCGTAGGTAAATGTGGCCAGGGCCGTGCTCGGCCTCGCAGGACGGGTGTGTTTGACCCTTCGGCCGTGCTGGATACTGCTGTGTTTCCGGCCTGGCAGGTCGAGAAGAAGCTGTTGTTGCTCCAGAGTGTGTGGGTTTCTCCCGCCAGGTCACCCGTTCGTGTGTGAGACCTGAAATCTCTGGCTCCAAGGACGTAACTGTATTACTCACTAGGGCTGCTGAGAGAGTGAGTCAGTGTGTTTGGGTCTTTGCGTGAATAAATGAGTAAACCTGAATTATTTTAAAATGATCGGATTGCAGAGGTGATAAAATACTACAATGGACTTTGCATTCCACACTCGATACCAGTGTGCTCCTCTCCTTCCACCGTGGGGCTGGGGAGGGGGGAAGACAAAGATTTTTCAGTGCGTTCTCCTGAGGAACCACCTAAAACCACCTGCTGAGGCTGTACTCAGAAAATGTCTTTCAAACAGTCAGAAGTTGCTTGGCAAGATGTCAGGCAGGTTGACCAAAGGTTTGCATGAGTTGTGCTCCTGCAAAATGAACATGGAATGATCACTGCCCTCCGTGATTCTTCAGTGCTTCCACAGGTTCACCAGTGGTGTACAGGAATATAGTTTGCTTGCTGGTATTCTGTTTTATCTCTGAAGATATTTATTTTAAGAATTCATGTCTACATAGGTTTGTTAATACTGTACTGTAATATCAGATGGGCTGCTGAGACCTCAAGGGGGTGAGGAATCTATTTTTAGTGTGTTTGAAGGGTAGATGATGTTTCAGGTTGTGGAATTACTTTCTAGGGGGCCTGTCACCATATACTGAAGTTTTGTATGTCATGGCAGTGAAGGCCAGTCATATGATGATGAGTTAGTAACTTAAATGGGACATTAAAAAAAAAAAATCCTGCTCTTTGGGGAAATTTTAAAGATAGATGGAGCTAAAATGTCACACCGCCTGTTCTCATGCTTGTTTCCTTGATGTGCTGAAGACATCTAATCCTCTTTACAGGTGAATTAAGCAGTCTGCTTATGAGCTGAAGGCAATACCTGCTGATCTGTTGACATCCAGGTTGGAGGGTTATTCATGTCTCAGTAAGACTTTTAGTAATGGATGACCATTTTAGCTGCCTGGGTGGTGTGAAGAAGATGGTTTGTGATCTCCTTCTACATCAGAAGTTAGCCTCATGTAGGAAGCTGGATAGTAGCAGTGCTGTCCTCTTTGAGGGTGTTTTGACACCCCAGCCTGCAGAGTTTTGGAGCTTTAAGTTGAAAAGATCCAGCCTCAGGGAAATGCATGTGTGCAACAATCTGAGCAATGAACCTAGTTGCGCTTTTGAAGCACTGCACTGTGGTGATAGCCATGAAGAACAGATTTTAATGATTTATTATAGTTAGATTTTATGTGGATTTGCTTCCTATTTCCTTTGGAAGACAGCAAAACTGGACCTTTTACAGGATGCTTCTTACATTCCTGGGATTTTGTTTAGTGTGCAGGCATGTGCACTTTATTTGTTTATTTTATAACTGCTCGCTGCCACTGTTAGGAATGTTAACAAAGGTTTTTTAATAGGTCAGACCTCACCACTGTTGCATTTTCATAGTTAACGGAGCGCATTTGGTAGATAATAGATGATGGGAGCTAAGGACCTTGTGCTCTAAGAGCTCATTCATGTGAACAGTTGCTGTGCTCTGATTCTGAATTTTCAGTGCAGCTACTTGTGTGAGTAAACATTTGAAGATCAGATCCTTAGCTGCATGAAGTAATTCTTGTGGAGCTTTTCAGGGAGGCGTTTGAAAATTACATCTTGAATTGAGGATGCCCTTAACTTTCAACAGCTTCCACCTACATACATGAGATGCTCATTTATGGTTGCATGTGAGGGCATGGCTGTAGCAGATTTGCAAGACTCAGCGGAAGCATATGCATAAGATAATTCTTTCACTTTCATTCATGTGCTCCTTTCATTCTCACTCTTTGTATTTTGACAGCAGAAGCATGTATGTTACAAATACTCATCTTTGACTTCAGTTAATGCTGGCATGTCCCTGAAGTATGATTTCGTGTGACTTTGCAGATGTTCAAGTGAGAACACTCCTGTTGCTGTGTTGCCTGTGGATGATGATCATGCATTCTGGAGCCCCATCACTAACTGTGGTGGTTTTGGAAGCCATTTTTCCCCTTAATTTTTTTTTTTTTTGATCAAGGGATTGGCTTTAATAGATACTAATATGGTAGTGGTTTGTTGAAGACAGAAGTGTCTTGTATCAGGAAAAAATGCAACCTAGGTGCTTTTACAATGGCAGAAGTGTGTACCTTTGTGTGTGTACATAATACAAGTTCCTATCCATGTGGTTCCTGCTGCTGTGGTGGTTTATCTGGCAGATCGTTTAAATATTTACTCCATAAGTTCTCAGTTGGTGTGAAGCAGCATTTCCAATTATTTTTAGGTCATTTTCATCTTAGCAACCCTGTTGGAGATAAACCAGATATGAGTGCTCCAAACCATCCCTGCATTTTGGTAGAGGTTAATAAAGTAAAACTTAATGGTTTGATCCCAAGGGGGGAGAACAGACCATATGGTTAACAGAAGGTTAGGCAAAGCAGTACAGCACTGAGAGTGCCATAAACCAACCCAGAATATCTGGTGGTGTGTCCAGTTCCTGCGAGCACCAGCGTTGAAATGGTGCTCTGGGATCTGCAGAGCCAGCAGTTCTGTTACCACTGCTGTGACGCAGGAGATAATTCTGTTGGGCAAGCATCAGCATGGGGGTGGATCTACAGCGCAGGATGTGTAATGTCAACATGAAGCATGGGAGCTGGCAGTGAGAAGGAAAGCAGCCATTTCATGCCAGTGCAGGAAGCCCAAATAGATTTTTCCCCCCCCTCTGTGTCTCGTCCTTTTGTGTGCTGCTTTCATACTTGGTATTAAACTATTACCTTCTGCTTTGTCATCTGGAAACTTCAGCCCAGCAGGGTTTCATTAATTCCTTTCTTTCTGAACCTTTGGGGGTTTTTTTTGGTGGTTTTTTGTTTTGTTTTGTTTTGTTTTAGGTTTTGTTTGTTTGGGGTTTTTTTTTGTGGGTTTTGGTTTTGGTTTTGGTTTTTGTTTTGAATTTTTTTTTTTTTTTTGGGGGGGGGGGGGTC
>WBMY01015167.1:142494-157179 GCA_013397315.1 Donacobius atricapilla
TTCTTGTCTTTTTGCATGATCTGAAACAAACTTGATCAAGGAGTGAGGTACTTTCTTTTTTTCCTTTTTTTTTTTTTTCATATGCATGCTTGTATATAACAGATGTAATTATATTTCTCCCTCCCAAGAATTGGTCATTTTTTTTTTCAGAAAGCCATTGATGCGGAGCTTGTCTAGGGATATGTTTAGAGAAGTAATGCAGTGGGAAGCCTGGACGTTGTGGTGAACGCAGGGGAAAGACTGAGGGGCAGAAGGCAGAAAGAATTGATGGCTTTGGGGGGGTATGTGTTTTTTAGCAGGAAGCTGAAGATCCTTCAAACACAGCTTTGATGGAGGGTTTTGAGGGAGCCAAAGACCCTGGCATGGTGGAATTTACAGAAGCTGAATATGGAGCATCCCTGGAAGATGAAGCCAGGCCTGGGGGCTACCACTGCAGCCAGTGTGACCGGGTTTTGATGTCTATGCAGGGTCTGCGGTCTCACGAGAGGAGTCACTTGGCTCTGGCCATGTTCACCCGGGAAGACAAGTACAGCTGCCAGTATTGCTCCTTTGTCTCTGCTTTCAGGCACAAGTAAGTTGTGGCTTTTTTGTTTGTTTGTTTGTTTTTGTTTCCTAAAGAATCGCCAGCTAGCAGTGCTGTTTTTGTGGGCTGACACTGAAGAAGAGCTCGCTCAGCTTGACGCTGAGCCACGATTTTCTCATGGCATTTACATATTTTCCACACTGCAAAATCTTTGGCCGTTACAATTGGCTGTTGGTAAAAGGTTGCACCTTTATATCTTCTTGAATTTGTGCTAGCCCTCTTTTTGCATGTAGGAGAGATGCATGCAAGCCAGAGAATAGGGATTATTTCAGAAGGCAAACAGTGCCCCCCACTTATTCACCTTCATCAAATGCATGAGACTTAACAGGCCAAGAGGAGAAAAGTTAATCTTCCATGTTTAAGAAACTTATGCTGCATATAACTACCTCATCTGTAATTACTACAGCACTTTGTGGGTTGAGTTTTCATTTCTAATGTTGAAACAGTGTCATAAATTTTCCTAAAATCAGATTTTTTTCGTAATTATGGCATGCAATTTCAGTCCACAAATACTTCCAATTCATACCAGTGTCCTGTATGAGTGACCCCTCTTCCTACTCCCTTGTCTGAGAGATGGTGATCATTAACAGTTGTATTTCTTATAATTTGTTTCCCTGATATTTAACTTAGCTTTAAGTTCATTAGTTTTAAAAATTATTTTAATAATAAAAATATATGTATCCCCCCAAAAATGGAGTTTGTGATATATTTTCCACTGGCTCCGTGGTCCTGATTCACAGGTCTGTGTTTCCTCTTAATTTCTGGGGATAGAGCTGCTTGTTCACTGTTTTAACAAAAGTAGAAAGATCTAGGTGCTGATTTGATGCGACATTCACAGCGCTCTTAAATTTGGTGATGATGTCACCATTTTGCAGTCAAATGCATGTGGAAGAGAAGACATTTTTTAGTTCCTTGTATTAAGAAAGCAAGGTTTCTGCTGGTGTCATGGCATTGCAAATTGATGCAACAGCTGGAAAGGTCCAAGGGTTTGAGCAGCCAAGGGTTAGGAGCGGGATTTGGGGAAGGATGTGCACTGCTGGGTGTATCCCACCCTGCTTTGGCAGGGCTGACAGTGAACGGAGCTCCTGCAGGGCTTGCTGTTTGCCTGGTAAACTTGATTCAACAATCAGACTTTTGTTGAGCTTGGTGCCTAGTCACTCTGTTTCCTGCTGAGGATAAGTCATGTCCCAGAAGGTGCGGGATGGGTAAATCAGAAAGTGGTGGACGGCAGGGAAGGGCTCACAACCTGACTTGCTAATAGGTGTGGTCTCTGTTGTTGCTTCTTTTTTTATTTTTGTTTCTGTTGCAATTATTCTCCTGGGAGATTGGCGAGGGAAACCAAACCGAATGTTTAAACAGCCCACTATCCTCCCAAATCTGACCAAAAGTTTAAAACCTCCTTTTGGAAGAGTGTAGCTGGCAAACTGTGGTTGTGAATATAGTTTTAGTCAGTGCCATGTCAAATACCTTAAGGTATGTATATTTATAATAGCTTAATATGTATTACATACCTCTTTGGCAGTCTGCTTTAATTGTTAAGTAATGTCATTCCCTGGAGGCTATTTAAACCAAGTTTTGTTCTATGAAGTATTCACTGCAAGTGTTCAAAGCTTAACTCATTTCCCCCATTTCTCTAGAAAACCTGTGCATTTTGTTCTGTCCCAGACTCCATCCTGGATTTCTGCTAAGTTGTATTTGTATGAAGTGACCCTGAGAGGAGATACAAATTCTGGTTTTTTTTATGTTATCAGATGTTTGAATACACAGGCTTCAGTGTTAGCTCTTGTAAACAGGGATTTTCTGGCTCAGGCTCTCATCAGTGTGGGACTAAGGATCATGTGAAATCTTGTGTAGTGTGACAGGGCTGGAACAACTGCTATTTGAGCTACATGTTGATACTCTGTAAAAGAGCAGGACAATTTAGGACAAATAAAAAGAACTACGCCTGAAATACATCTTTAGCTGAGGTAGGGTGGTGGAGGGCGGTTTTGGCAAATTGCAACTCCTGCAGTGTCTCTGCTCGGTTGTTGTTCCATCACTGTGCATGAGATGACTCAAGCTAAGACCAGATCACAAAGCATAAATGTGTTCAAAGTAGAGGCTGTACTGGAAATGTTGACAGCTTGGGCTCAGACTACCTGCCTGCCACCCAGAGACAGTGAATTCATGTCTGTCAGACACAGTGTAAGAACTGCAGAGCTCTGCAGGATTCACTCAGTTAGAATGAATTTGATGTTCTGTTAGAAAATCTGGGAAACATCCTTTTTTCTCCTCCAAACTTTAGAGCTGTTAGGACAAATTGTGTCGAGAGCAGCTTTTGATCACTTTGCAGTATTCAGGCTGTTGGTACTTCCATTTTCCCTGAAGAAAGTAGAGGCTGGTCTTTGCCACCCCTTCTCCTCCTGCTGAGCTTCATGTAGAATCTCCTATACTGCTGCTTCTGAAACTCTGCTGTCTTTTAATCCTGGAACTCATCAACTGTATCCTGCTGGCATCCTCCCCAGAGCAGGATCACTAATCTGCTTTTGCTGCTAGAACCAAAAGAAGGCTTCCTCAGTAAAGCTGGTCAACAACAAAAGAAAAAAAATAATAATAAAAAAAATTACCCTCGAGCAGCAGGACAAGAGGGGATATATATATTTTCACAAAAATGTTAGGCAGGAGAAAAATTGTGTAACGATAATTTAATAAGAAAATAACTGCTTGCCTGTTTCATGTTTCTTCAACTGGTCCTTTTAGTTTGGATCATGCATAACTTAATTTATACTAATCTTACCCTATAAGTTTATTTATATGGCTTGCTCTCTGTATAAACAGAATTGATGTCAGCTCTGCTCCCTTCCTTTGCACTAGATTTGACTTTATTGTGTAAGCAGACCTGTTGAATCTGTTGAAGAGAGAGTGTGAGAAAGGATTTTTACTTGTTCTGCTGTCACTATAAAGTGCTTTGCTTTGCCTCTGAAGGAACAGCTGAAACAAGTGACCCTTTTCTGTCTCCCTTTTCTGTCTTTTCTCCAGCCTGGACCGCCACATGCAGACCCACCACGGACACCACAAGCCATTCCGCTGCAAACTCTGCCCCTTCAAGTCCTCCTACAACAGCCGCCTGAAAACCCATATCCTCAAGGCCCATGCTGGTAAGTTTTTCCCTCACAGTCTTGCAGCTGAAATGGCCTGATGTGTTCTTGTGGCTGATCACAGATGCTGGGTTGAGCCATGTGTTTTGTCGCCAGAACTGGGTAAGATTTTTCGCAAGACCACAGTCGTGGTTGGCCAGCCAGTGGAACGTGTTGGGTAAAGTGGGAGTTTGGGAAATGGGAAGGGCAAGGATTTAAAATGATGGACTTTTCCTTCTCTCTCCTTTTTTATGAATGTTATTTTTTTCTTTATTTCTGCTTTTCTTCAAGTGGATTTCATCGTTTATACCATAGCTGCCATAACGAAATTGGCAGTGAGCTTTGCTCTGCTCTTTGTATTTATGTTTGTGCTTTAGGTGACTCTGAGAAAAAGGCTGTGAACAGCACCTTGGTTTTTGGTAGTGTCTTATGCTGGCTTTCATGTGAAAACCAAACTCTGTGAACATTGGGAGTCAGGTCTGTGTGCAACGGATTGAGAATGTCAAAACTGCATTACCAAACGTGGAAATTTGTCTTGCAAATCTCTGTATTTCAGTACAGAATCCCTACAAGAAAGCAAGCAAGACATGCTTCTGAGGAGCAGGAATTGGGAAGGTGATGTGTCACACAGAGTATGTCACCTGAAATTGTTGTACCTTTGATTATTAAAAAGTGAGACTCAGGATTTCCTCATCTTCATTCCTTGGCCGTAGACTCTTGGCACCATCATGCATCCTGCATTGAAAAGTTATCCTTTGGTTTGCAATCCAAACATGTGGTCTGATGCAAATAATAGAATAGTGACTAATCTGAAAACCTGAAAAGTAGCCCAGTTGTTAAAAAGTTGTGAGTAGAAACTCTCGGAACAGGAGTTTCTGATAAAAAGGACCACAAGTATGTTCCTTTTTCTATTATTTGCTTACTCATAGTCATATACTCTGGCGTGGAGGAGGAAGGTGGAAAAATGGGGAGAAGAGGCATAAGAAATTTGTAGCTGTCTGCTGATACAACAAAAAACAAAAAAATTGTTGCCATGGATCCAAAGGCATTTTTCACCTACAGAAATATAAGAGGGATTGATAGTCCTGTGTACTTTGTTTCCTGTATTTTTTTTGGATTTCACAGTGCTTGTGCCAGTTTCTGTACTTGGATGGATAAAAAGAGATCAGTTTAACTTCTGCTATCCTCCTTTTGTAAGGGAGGACCATATTTTGTCCATGGTATTTTGTCCCTTCTAGGAAATCCGACTGTATGCAGCAATTCCAGTCCACAGAATCCCACATCCTGTATGGAGGAGCCATGGTTCTTTATTTTCACCAACCATAAAGTAATGTTTTCTTAATGCTATTGCACAGCTGGGCTCCTTGCTTGAACCTGCCAGATTTTTTAGTTACCATGCAACTAATATTTACTTCACACTTCTTTTCGTGTAATTCATTGATTTATTTATTAGGAATTCATGCTTCTGAACTTGGTTTAGTGGATGGACACCCCTTGCAAGGGCCATGTCTTGCACTGTACAAGAACACAATTTCATGGTTGCACAATGACTTGGGTAATAGGGTTTCCAAAGGCTTATAGATATGTTTCTGCGACAGCCCCATTTCTACCAAATGAATGGTCACGTCACAGAGAAGTTGCTTGTATGTTTTTCAGTCAGAGCTTTCCTTTGATGTGTTTTGAGTCAGTCATTCGGAAATACGTATTACTGAACAAACATGTCTGACTTCCTCAGACTCCCCAGTTTTTCAGTAACACAGTGGTTCTCTGAACCTCTCTTACATTACCTATTTTTCTCAATTGTCAGTCATCTCATTAGCCATTTGTATAGAATTTCAAACTTTGGTCCTCCTGAATTCTTCCTGAAGTCTTCTGGAAAACTTTAAAAGTCTGTAAAATCCTGAATCCTGAAGTGTTTTACTCAGTCTGCCTCTCTCCCTCATTTTCTGGGTATGGATCAAAATTCAGTGAACTACAAAATCCGTTCTTGTGTGACAGCTGGTACCAGTGTTTCTGGCATTTGTTTTTCATCCAGTGTGTGTGCCATCTCCTTTGGCATGGAGCAGAACAGTTTACAGTTTCTCTAAACAGAGTCTCTGTTGTTTTCATCTGAACTTTTTCACCTGTTATTTTTTTTTTCCTTTTTTTCTTTTCCTTGTCTTTTTGAGGAATCTGTTACCAATTTCTTAATCAGCAGTTACTCTGGAAATGCAGACATGGTTGATTGTAAGATAAGAGCATTGGCCCAGTTCAGTTTCTGTGTAATCTGGAACATAACGCTTTGAGTACATATCAAGTGTTAAGACCCACTACATAAATGCTTACATTTATTTATTTGTATGTGTATTGATATGATCACTTCATGAGACACGAAACCAGCAATCAAAAAAAAAAAAGCGCAGAAGACTTCCATTGGGCCAAACTAGCTTTTCCTTCCATGTTTTGATGTCCACTGGAAATGAATAGTGGGCATATTTATTAGTGTGTCTAGGCTGCTTGGTATGTAATCATCCTTTATTTACGTTAATGTCTTGTGGTGCTTTTAAGTTAAAGGTTGGTGCACATTGTCACCCAGGAATCTCTGACACTGACAAAGCCAAGAAGGTCTATATCTGTATCCCACTGGTATCTTGTAACTTTTGAATATCCTTTGTCTTTAATTATTGTCTTCCATTAAGCAATTCGTTGTGCGTGCTACTCAAGAAATGTTGTATTTCTTTTTGTAAAAACACGTAACTTGTACAATGCACAGGTGAGGAATATCGCTTGAAAAACATCCAGGGCAGTTTTTTGTTTCACCACTTCAGACTTGCCGAGTGATTTGTTCTTTTTCAGATGCACCCAAACAGGGCATTCTAAGAGTTTGTATTTTGTCCTGATGATTAGCATGTTTTTTCTGGAAGACAGGGGTGGGAGTTTTGTGGAGCATGGTTGCTAATCCTTTCAGGTGTGCCTACTCTGAGTGGCTACAAACATCTGTGTTTTGATACTCTCTTTTGGTTCACTTATTTCTGGTGTGGGAAACAGTGCTGCTTGAGAACCTTCTTTGCTGGATTTGTCAAGAGGTGGAAAACATTTTCTGCTTCATCCATTACCAGAAGTCTTGTTCTTCTGTTACTATTCATGAATATTTCGTTCCTGTATTAGTTTTGGCACTTTGTGTACAACTCATATGTGGCCAGTATTACTCTTGTACATGGAAGTGGCACTTCCAAAACAATAACTTGGCACCTGTATATAATATCACATTGTCTGTGTCGGGACAGTTTCACTTTGTGTTCCAATTGCCTCCATGGCTCCGTGCAAAACAAATCTTGTATCACGATTTGTTTCCCCTTGTTTGCTGTCTCTATGGCTTGGAATGTAGTCAAAATTAAATCCACTACTGTGCATTACTTCTGTTCTTCCACTTCTTTTAGTGCTTTCTCGTAACACACTTCCACACAGCCTGATAGATACACCCTTCTATACTTGGCATTGCTGTGTTCAGCAGCCTTGACCTGGCTGCCACTTCTGTGAAGATTGATGCTGCCTAATGGCAGATTTTTCATACGGAAAACTGTAACCTTTTCCAAATGTGATTACACCGCACGCTTTTTAAAATTTTTTTGTTTTGTTTTCTTTTGTTTTGTTTGTTTGTGGAGGGCCCTTTTTTAGGATTTTGTAGTGTCCTTCTTGCTTCATTAACAATGATGCTGGATTTGCTGCATGCAGAAACAAACGACTTCACCATCTCTATTTGCTGTGCTCCCAAATGAATTTGGAAGTGCTGTGGTTAAGTTACTCCATTTTCATCCCAGAGTCTGTTTTCTTCCCATACCCTGCAACACAGGCATGCTGAAAGTCTGGTCTCTCTTTTTCTTGACATCAGCTGCTGCATGAGGATCTGCAGTTGCCAGAAAGTGATACTTTGGTCCAAAGCAGGTGTCTACACCCACAGACTCCAGGCTGCTCCAACAAGGAGACACGCATGGCTTGTCTCCTTTGGGATCAGTGTTTCGCTGAAGAGTCCATGGGAATTTTACTGCCAAGTTCCATAAGAGAAGTGTAAGGGCCCCATTTTGTTTCTTTTGTGAGCTGATGACTTGCCTGTATTTCGCTCACCCAGGTGAACATGCCTACAAATGTTCCTCCTGCTCATTTTCCACCATGACAATCAGCCAGCTGAAAGAGCACTCCTTGAAAGTGCATGGGAAAGCACTGACACTACCAAGACCCCGCATTGTCAACCTTGCAGCCTCACACGCCCACCACACCTCCAAGAACCACACTCCTGCTGAAGAAGTGGAGGACTCTAATGGTAAGAGGTGCCTCAGAGCAAGAATTTAATTGTCTAAGGTGCCACTTAATATTTTTTGTTGCAAACTAAATTGCAGCAGGCAGCGTTGCACCAAAAGCATCTTCATTTGGTCATTAAGAGGAAACCAGAAGTTGCATCAAAACCAAAAGTAAACGTGGTGTTGTAGGAGGTGATCTGCTTTAGGTCCTCACCAGTTCATGCTACATTAATTTGTTCCCTAACTGCTCCAGCTGACTTTGGAACATGTCACTGCTAGCTTTGCTAACAGAGATTTATATTTCAGACTCATAATTCCTATTCATAGCCAGGGGGGAAAGGGATCTTCAAATTCCATCCATGCTCCTGATTTTCCTTTATACTCATAGAATCATAGAGAGTGGTTTGGGTTGGAAGGGGAACCTTGATGATCATCTCCTTTCACCCCTCTACCATGGGCAGGGATACCTTTCACTATCCCAGGTTATTCCAAGCCCCATCCAACCTCACCTTGGACTTTTCCAGGGGTGGGGCAGCCACAACTTTTTCGGGAAACCTCTGCCAGAGCCTCACCATCCTCACAGGGAACAATTTTTTCCTAATATCTAATCTCATGAGTAGAGCACTTAGATGAAACTGCATGATTAAGCTTAAAATGTGAACCTGTAATCGTAGGAAAAGTAGTAACTGTTGTTGTCTGTTGTACAGAGGACACCAGAATACCTTCAGATATTCAGCTGCAGGAAGGAGAACCTGAGCACTGTTTCCTTTTCAGTGCTTGTTTTGAAAGCTGTTAATCCCCTTGTGCTGGAGCGGTGTGTAGAAGATGGTTGGAAAGCAGTAGAGGGAGTGACCCTGTTTAAACAGAGAAAAACAGAAGAGGTGGTGTGGGATCTCACAACAAGCTTTAAGGCTTTTCTGGTAGTAACTTATGAGACATCTTTTGGTGTCAGTTCCTACCAGTTAAGAGAAGAGCTCTTCTTTGGAAAAAAGAAACCCCAACTTTAATTCCTGGATGAGTTTCATTGACATGGAAGGAGAGTATTTGCAGATGTTCAAAGAACTGGAATGTATGTTAGAAGAAGGGAAAATACTGTTTTTTTCCATCAGCTTGAGTGGTTCTAGCTGCTAAACAGCTGGAATTTTGTTGTTTGCTGTTTCGCTTGGGAAACTGCTGAACAAAGGATGGGAGGTAAATATTATCAATAACTATTTTGTAGCATTTTCGGTCTCCTATTTTCCTTCTCTTTCTCACCATAAAAGAAAATAAACCACCAAAAGAACACCGTAAAAAAAAAAAAAACAAAACAACCAACAAAAAAAAAAACCCTACAAAAAAAACAAAAGTGAAATGAGAAAGAGTGAAAGAAAAGAAATTCAGAAAACATCTGAAAGGAATTGAAAAAAGTTAAATAATCAGCATAGAAATATCTAATTGAAGGAGGGGAAAAAAAGACAAAATATTTTTGTGATTTAGCAAGTCACTTTTTGGGTCAGAATCAGAATCATGACAAGAGATTTTGACCAGCTGCTCCCAGACAACCTTTTGTCAATGGGTTGTCTGGAACTGTGCAACTGTGTTTTTTTGCTAATGCTTGCTTAGGCTAATCCAACCAGCTGAGTACATCTTGAGATGTGTTCTACTGCTCTTTTTTTCCCCTGCTTTTAAAATACAGTGTTCCATTACTGACTTAGGAACTGGAGAATAATTTTCAGAGGCTGTCCTAGCCTTTCCTATGTGTTAGCTGTCTTTTGTTAGTGGTGTGTGGAGAGAATCAGAAGGGCAATACTCAGTTTTGGGAAGGATGGTTCAATTACTTTTTTGTTTGTTTGTTTTGCTTATCCCAGGAGCTCAAACTCTTGATTAGTGGAGTTAAAATTCAGGATACCTGCTGTATTCTGTAGAGGATAATTTTGCAGCCTTTAAGAGCTCTTCCTAAAAATAGTTAAAACAATGACTCTGTTAACAAAAGCATTTCATTGGGTTGACTTTGTTACCTAGATCTGTATTACAGCCTGAGACCAAGGCCAAATTTGTCCCAATTAGCTAGATCATCTTTAAATGGGTTAATGGTTAAGTCACTTTGACAATAATAGAAGCCACCCACTGGGGAGCTGGAGTACAGGTGTTACAATAATAGTGTTAGCATTTCAGCATTGCTTGAGGAAGGAATAGCCTGCTTTAAGTGTTTTTTCACATTATACAGTTTGCTGCAAATCAGGTTAACGATGGCTGCTCTTGTGCCGTCACACGTTTTTTGGGTTTTTACAAGGCAATAAATCATTCCCTCTGTGGCCCAGGCCTGTGAGTTGCAGGTGGTGTGTAAGACTAAATGAAATACTGGTCCCTGTAACAGGAAATGCAGGCACAGTTATGTCCAGCTGGAGTATTAGGAAGGGCTCACATGGTGCAGAGTAGCTGGATTCTGTCTGTTGGTGTGCACAAATAACCTGCAGTGTGAACCATGATCAAAGTTAATTCACCAGGGATGCAGCACTGAACCTGGGCTGGGGTGAAAGGCAGACAAAAGGCTGCATCCCATTGTTAGGGAACTTGTTTTGTAGGTTGATAGGTGTGCAGCAGGTTTGTGTAATTGAAGTGGTTGCAGAAAGGAGCTGCTCCTGCCTATGAATGAATATTGTGGTTGGAGTAGGAAATACAGCAGGGTGGCCTGGGGAGATTTGAGGAGCTGGCAGAACTCGTCGATTGTTGAGCTCTGTAAAAATGTAGAAGAGGGAGAAAGGTACTGAATTATAATAGCAGAGTGCATGTCTGAATAGAACTGCTCTGGGACAGCAACCCAGTGGAACTTGTGATACTTCTTTTCCTGGCAAAAATTGTTCCTCGACAGGCCTTTCTTAGAACATTCCTTCTGTTCTTTTCGATCCATCCATTCATTATGAGAGGTGAATGTATTTAGATTTCTGTGGCTCGTCTCTTTCAGTTCTGTGTTGGTGGCAGCAGACTTACCTGAAGTACTCAGCTGCATATCCCAGAGGTGTTTTGGGGTGCCTGATAGACTTTTCATGGAACTGAAGCTGAAGTGGAATAGGTGCTGAATATTTTGGGTGGACCCATCCTTGACACTGTAATTCTGGTGACAGCTGTCATTAGAAAGCATAACAACCTCTTCAGTCCAATTAATAACAGTGATTCAGAGCATGTGTGCTTCTCTCAGGGCAGTAGTGTAGGAAGGTGATGGCGTCACTCTTGATGAGTCAGCAGAGAAGGCTTTTTTTACAGATAACATCCTTCAAAGATCCTACTGTTTATCATACCCCTTTTTGCCCGCTGGGCAATATTTTCAAACATAACTTGTTTTCACTGTATCTTCTTCTAACCAGAAGTAAGCACTCTGTGGGTTTTTTAGGGGAATGTGGAGTGATGACATTTTGGTTTGTGGGTGCTCTTCTTACAGTCACAAAAAACCCTCGAAATACTTTCAACAGAAAGTACTGGTCATGAGTGCTACTTTTCTGGTTTTCATAGTATGGGGGGCAGTGAAGGCTTTGTAGTATCCAGTTCTTGTTGGCACGATGAAGAGAGTTGTGTTGACACAATAAATATTGTGGTAAAATACTCTTTTGTTTTCCTCATAGTTCACAGGTATTTTTTGTCTCGCAAGACTGAAATGGTGGGGATTTGCTCTATGTTTGTGTGAGTGTTTGGCTTGTTTGTTTGAATTTGCTTATTTATAATTTACACTAAGATGTTCCTTAACAGTTCTGAGAACTTGAGTGGCAAAAGTTAATTGCAAATGGAAATACTACAAACTGCCAGGAGGACTGGATGGATCTCCTCACCAAGATCTGCTTCTATGTTCTTTCAGCCTTTGTGAGAATCAGAGCTTGCATTCATGTTAATCTCTGGCCAGGATGGGGTTTTGGGGTATTTTTGATGGTGGTGTCATCCTGCGGGGCTCTGTGTGTCACAGGAAAGTGTTCCCAGCTCTGCTCCTGTTGAGGGCATGGCAACGGAACCCCAAAATCTGCATTGGCAAGGCGCCACATTGGAATGCTCCCATCCCTTCCATAAGAAAGAGCTGCAAGTGAGGCAGAGACACAAAAATCGTGTGGCTGAACGTGAGAAAACACGAACAGCAGCAGGAGTTGTGTGCAGAGGGATCATCAGCTGAGGGCAGAGCACATGGCAACAGACGCTGCCTGTGGTGTTACAAATGTGTGTTTGTGTTCAGGGGCTGTGAGGTGGTGATCTGCCTCCTCTCACAAACTGGAGAGACACACGAGCTCAACCCCTCCCCATAAAGTCTATAAAGCAGAGCGACTCAACAGACTGATAAACAGTTTCACATGATGCCTTCAACCATGATAAAGGCTTCTTGAGAGCATGTGAAATACCTGCCCTAGGTTGCCCTGGCTGCTATTACTGATTTTTGGAGTAGCCCTTTATTTTTTTGAAAATACCCCCTTTGGCCTAACCATGTTGTAGAGCAAAGTACTGCTCTTTATTCATATGGCTGGCAGATTTGGAGCCTCATAAATTTCCTTCTATCATGACTGCGTGCAATAATTCAAAATTATAGCTTTTCAAAATTTTAGTGTTTAAGAATATTGAATTGTCAAAGTAAAACAGCAAAGTGCACCACTAAGCAGATCTGGATGTGGTTTCTAATGTCTCCTCAGTCATGCTGCTATGGTATAAGCCATTTCTTTTATACTAGTTCTTGATCTGTAGAAAGCAGCACATTTTTTGTGTGCCCTTGAAGTTCAGTAATTGTGCCTTTCACTGTTGTGCAAACCGAACAGGCTACATCATTAATACCAGCACACATCACAAAACACATGTAAGGTCAGAACTAGAAGAATTCTTGAGTCTCCCAGTACATAGTATGTCAACATCCACAGTAAATTTAATTACTTGCAGCAGCAAATGCATTGGAAACTGCTAAGTGAAACATCCAGTGCCCTGTTCCTGTTTTTTCCCCCTGAACTTTAGCCTTTGCCTAGTGGAAAATCAGTGTCTCATCTAGAGGCTGAAATATAAATACATCTGCTTCCTTTGCCAGAGCTAGGCTGGGCACAAAACTGCTTTACTAAGTCTTGTTTCTTGGACTGTTGTTCCAGAGCCGTAAATCCCTTCCCATTTCTGTACACTTTTTCAAAGTAGATAGTGCATAATCAGACTGTTTGTCATCTTCTGTGCTGCCTCACAGATGAGCTCCTGAAGGGTGCAGAGCACCTTTGGCAGGTTTTGCTAAAGCAATTTTGTGTGCTGCCAGGATGAGAGGAGAACCATGGGCAGCAAGGCACCATTTCAAGAAAATCCACTGATGTGGTGCCAGTGAGTCATGATTCTGCCTTCCGTCTTTCAGAAGAGAGGCAGGCTTTCTATATGGTTGGACATACTGCCCTGATTTTTGTGTTCTCCTGTTTTTTGTTGTTGTTGATTCTTTTAAGTACGTATCGTGGATTGTGGCTGACTTGCTTATTTTTATTCATGTGCACTGTTACTGTTGATAAGGGATATTTTTCTAACCTTACAATCAGGGTGGAAAGTTCCTAAGGTGGTCCCTTCCCCTTTGGTGATGTTTCTCTGTCGTTGTTGCTTGTGTGTCTTTGTGTTTTATGGCTGCTGCTGTCTGGGGAAAATCACAATGGACAGTCCTCACAGCCAGAAAACTTTGTATTAGAGCAGAATGTATTTTCTTCTGGGTTTGGGGCTTTTTTGGAAGGAGGGGCTTGGACAAAGACTCTTTTAAAGTTTCAGACCCTGCAGTTTGACTGGAAGGGCAGAGAGCCAGCAGTGACTACAGGGCAAATTCAGGTAGAGCTTCAACAGCTAATTGCTTTAATTGCCAGGTGAGTTGGAAGGATTGCATCCGCATTAAGGATACAAGATGGTGATCTGCATGCTGCAGAATGGAAGATGCCTCAGCTTTTGTAGTTACATTTGGGCTACAAAGAGCTGTCTGCTTGTTCTGCTTGTATCCCTGCTTTTGTCCCCCACGGGAGTGAAGCCTCATGCTCACTCTCAAGTATCAGATTAACTTGTGTTACCTGCAGGCTGCTTTTTTTATTTTCCCCAGCTGCGTTCCTTCTTTCTCTAACCTAGAGCAAGCTCCTGCTTTCCCCTCAGCCTTTGCATGTCTCTTCTTCCCACAGTGGCCACGCTGCCTTACAGTGCTTTTAAAACTCTGCGGTAATTGTTGGTATGTCTTATTCCTTGTGGTCAGTGTTAAACTAAATACCAGATGCTGGATCAGATAGGACTTTTCTCCTTCATCAGATTGGCAGGGACTGGTGGAACAAGCACAGGGCTTGTTCACCTCTACTTTTACTGAACAAACTCCTCACTGTTCTGAGGTCCTGAGGCCTTGGGGGGATGATCTGGTAGCTCTGTAGCTCTCTTCCACTGGGGGATAGTTGTTTGGCTTCTGGCCTTTTCCTGCAGCATGTTGAGAGCTGTTTTGTGGCTGGTGGAACAGAGGGAGATGTCATTGGCCGTGCTGAGGGACGTGCCAGCTCACTGCTCATTGCGCATTGTCGCGGCGCCTTCAGAGAGTGTCTCTCTGCTCACCCGGGCTAGCTCTGGCACCGGGGCAGCGAGTCAGGCACAGCTCCAGCTACAGATAACTAGAGCCGATCCTGTGGGTCCTGAGATCCGTCGACCCACTCTTCCTTGTGGCACAGGTTGTGTTTGTGCAATGCCAGTAAGGAGGAAAGGAGTCTGGGTTGGGGGAGCCAACAAG
>WBMY01015167.1:157194-167341 GCA_013397315.1 Donacobius atricapilla
GAACTGGGGAGGGGAAAGGGGAGTGAACGAGGGAAAATCCAACAGGGACACACCAAGGAGTGTCTCAGGGCATGAGGGACACCCTCGGGAGCCAAATCCTTTGGGAAGGAGGAGAATCCCTCTGGCTGTGTCCAATCACTCAATAACTTTCCCAGAGCTTTCCCGAAGCTGGGTCGGGTTCCTGAGTGACAGGCAGCTCACCAGAGGGAGGAGCAGGGAAAGGATACATTCAATTTCTATGGAAACTGGGGAAGGATACATTGAGTGACAGCAGAGAGGGCAGGGAACAACCACACACAGGAAACCAAGGTGGGGGGGTGAATAGAACAAACCGTTTTAACATATCAAATAAACATAAAAAATCCACACCGCGACAGTGCATTTTTTCTGGTGCTGTTTTTTGTGCTTGAGCTGAATGGGGAAAGGCCAAGCTGAGGTTGAACAGGATGCAGACTGGAGCTCATGCAGCTTGAGAGAAGGTTGGTGTCAGCCTCGTATGGAGTTGGCGACCCTGCTGCGATGGGATTGCTGTGGCACTGAAAGGCTTGCCTAGGGTTGGGAGAAGACAAAATGTTGGGGTGGATCAAGAGATAAATGAAGGAAGAAACATCTGGGTTCCTTGAGCAGAAAGAAGTTACCTGATAGCACTCAGAGTGAAAAGAAAGAAGCATATCCTGACTCCTGTTGTGGGTTGTTTTTTGTGGTTTTTTCTCCTGAGGTTTTTACTTTCTCCTGGCTCTGGTTTTTATGTTCAGGGTAGAGGACAAAGTGGTAGATGCTGATCTCCTGTATGTCTGGGGAATTTGTGATCACTCAACAGAGAGTAAAAAGGATGCTGTTGGCATGAAGGGATACGGGGTGTGACTTGACCAAGGGTGTGCAAGAGGGCATTTCTTCAGACTGTCATTCCCATATATTTGCAGCCCTGTCTGTCAGCCTCACTGATACTCTCCCTGTCACCTGAGACTCCAGTTTATCCCACTGATTTAAGACATGCTGGAGGGATTTGGTGCTTGGTAGAGAGGTAAAACTTCTTTTCCCATTTTAGCTCTGTTGAAGTGGATGTGTGTTATCGTCATAGTTGACAGCCCAAGATTTGACATTTAAGTAGCTGGTTTTATTTCTTCTTTAAGGAACATAGTCACTACAGTTGAAAACACTGCCTGGAGTGTTGTGAACTCAGAGCAGGTGATAGAGATGAGGACTTTCTGTTGGCAATAAAAATAATGTCAGGGTGTGTGCTGGATGTCTCCAGAACAAATTACACCAGTTCAGGTTCCTGAGCTCTGTGCTTTGAATGAATCCTTGGCACCCACATGCTGCCACTGTAATTTTCAGACCAGTTTTAAAGCAGAATGCCAATATGTATTGCTTGAAAAATTAATTTTTTTCCTCTTCATTTCAAGCCTTAGAGGAGAGTGAGTGTTTAGGTGACAGAAACATGTGTGTTTGTATTAATACAAATATATAGAGGGTCATATAGAGAAGTAAATGTGAAAAATACCTGATGAGGTGCCCTTAAAAATGAGAAGGAAATCATGGAACACAGTAGCATAAGGATTATTTGGTTACTGATGAAAAAGAAAAAAATTGATTGGTAGATTATTGTCTCGAGTGAAGAATCAGTTCAACTTTGTACGTTTAAATTCCGGAAAGAGCCTGTTCCCACTAATTCCTTTTAGCAGATCAGTTAAATCAGTGTCCTGCTAAAGCTATTTCCAGTTCTGTTTTTGTTTCTCTCTTCTGTGAATCCACTTTCATTTGTGAAGTTTGAGTTTGGTTCAACAGAATAAGGAATAGCTAGACAAACTTTTTATTTTATGCTTTTTTTTGAAATAGGTAAGTTCATGGAGATGCCAGTGTTTGACATGTTACAGAAATCTTGGTTTAAAATGCAATCCTGTATTTAGGCGATGGAATTTAATTCTGTTTACAATGAGAGGGTTGTGTGCAGCCTCAACTTGACCAGTAAGCAGCCAAGTCACCTAAAGAACAGGAAAGTTAGATTGAGTTGAGGCCAGGCAAGAAATATTGTTGTGGGGAGAGGAGATGAAAACAAGGGATAACCAGAAGTTATGGTGAAGCATTTCTTGAGTACTGACTGATCCTTCCAAATCACAGCATCAGCAGAGCAGGGTAGTGCCTGTTTTGAAAGCTCATGCAAATAAGAATTTCTGGTGGTGTTGGATTCTCTAAAACAGAGGGGCATGGGGATCTCCTGAGCTGATCTTTTTCTTCTTACAGACATATTGTGGTATAACTTATTTCATCAATTATAGGACTCCTCCATAAATCTTAATTGGTTCCTGCTGCTTTCAAATGCATCATCTTCTGCAGACTATGGTAGCCACTCTTGATCTCAACTATGAAACTCCAAATTTCTTATACAGGCAGCAGTGTGAGAGTCTCTCTGTGAAAATGATTCAGATGATAAAAGTTATTTATTATTTTCTTCTTAATAGGTGAAATTTATGTCCTTTGGAAATTACTTGGATAATAGCACAAGAAGCAGCTTAGCCTCTATCCTGTCTCAGTCCCAATCAGAGCTATGGTATGCATACAGCTTCAGAGGAAATTCGAAGTTTTAAAGAAATACGGACATAGCTTCTCTCACCTCTTCTGAATAAACAAGATTGCATAGTTCATGTGCCTTTCTCATTGCTCTCTTCTGAGGCTTAGAAATACATGTAATATCTTTCTCACAAAAGCTGGTCTGGCATGATCCAAGAAGTGGCCTTTTTAGAGATAATGCTGAAATAAATTCCACCAACAAGGTTTGGTTTTGTTTTGTTTTGTTCGGGGTTTTTGTTGGTTGGTTGTTGTTTTTGTTGTTTTGGTTTGGGGTTGTTGTTTTTTGTGGGGATCTTTTGGGGGTAGTAGTGGTGTATAAATCCCTTAAATGGTGATTTTATTCCAGGGCTTTGTTTTCTTTACTTTGTGATTACTCTTTGGTTTTTTTCTTTTCGGAGTGTGCGAGTGAGGGCAGAAAACTTGCTTCTGTTATCTCTCACTCATAACATTCTGACAGTGTAAAGGTTCTTAAATAGAAATCAGAGTCTAGGTGTAGAGGACTAGGCTCACACTCTGTTTTTAAACGTGCAGTGGACAGGACTTGCACTGTTTGGTTCCCTGAGCTTCTTCATGAATGTTTAGTTGCATCTCTGAGTCTCAGTCTCTTCTGTCTTCCCCTCCCTTCAGCTTAGTTTATTGCCAGAATATTTCACCCTCCCACATACTCTTCCTTACAGGTCAGTGCTGCATGGCATAAAGTGAACAAATGTGTGCATCTTCACAATCTTTGTATGACACCCTGCTTCACCACCTTCCCACTTTTCAAGCTGTTGCCGCTCATGGCTTTGTGCAATCCTGCCACTCAAGTCAGCTGGTGATTTTGAGTCCTGTTGAATTTTGGAAGGGATTGTGTTCCTGAATCTCCTAAATTCCACCCTTACACTTATCTTAAGCGTTCTAAAATATTTATTAGCCTTATGTTGTTTGTTGGTGTTCTTTGGTGCATCTTTACTTGGTTTTACAAATTTGTTTCTATCCAGAGGAAATTGCTGCTTTTTTTAAATCCTTGGGGTTTTTTCTGTCCTTCCTCATAGAAATTTTCTCTTCATGAATGAATTCGGATAAAATTAAATAGCATTCCAAATATTTTTCCTCGTAGTCTCTTTAGAACATTTCCTTGCAGATCCAGAATGTCCTAGACCTGTATAAATATTTAATTGCCTTTTTTTCCTTCACAAAGCATTACTAAGCACTTTCTGTTATTTATACATTCCCCTTGGGTTTTTTTCCTTTTCTCGTGGGCCAAACACCTCTGTCCTCAGTTTCACTGTTCTTACAAATGCTGGTCTCTTTTGACTGGTTGATGTTTCTGTGTGAATATACCAGGAGAGCATGGTGTCTTCACTTCTATCCCCCAGACTCCTCCTGGTCGTTGAGCTATTCAATTATTAAAATTCTGTAAATTAAATAGCGTCACTTTCCAGTGTACTCTCAACAGCTGCTTTTCCTGAGCAGTGTTAAACCTTCTGCCCCTATCCATCCCTGTGCAGGCATGAAACTGTTTATATTACATGTGTCTGGTTCTGTCCGCCCTAAAAAGATGAAGCCATGCTTTAATTTCCTCCCTGAAATAAGTCCTTTTCCCTTTTGTTTTTCAGCTGTTGCTCAGCGTCTCTTACTTAGACATGTCTGGGTGAATTTCTGGCCTGTTGTTGTTGGGTTTAGGAGTCTTGTGGAAGTGTTTTGCTGTTGCATTTGATGTTCGTTGATACTTCTCAAAATACCTACAAACAACTGAAACATCACTGAATTTCTGTGTAAATGTATGTTTTCATTTCAGGATCTGAAACATGCATTTTTTTTCACCTGGAAGGATCCCAAAGTTTTGTTTTCGTTGAGGTATCTCAAACGTGTTATATGCTGCACAGGATCCAATGAAACTTGAATTTTCATTTTGCTTCTGTGGTGGGTTTTCACTGTATATTTTCTTTCTGCATTTTTTCCCCAGTGTGTGAGCCCAGGGTATGCAGGGAATCAAGCTGAATTTTCCTGACTGTATTGCCTTGCTCTTTTGGCTGAGGTAGTAACTTCGAGATTTGTTGGCAGACTCATTTGTCCCAGTCTTTGGGACTGTACTCTGGATGAAATTTTTAGGGTGACAACATCCCAAAACATCTGGTGTTTTAGGAACTCTGTAAATGCCCGTGAAGGGACACAATGAGACTTGTTTGTGTGTTCTTACCAGAATGCAGCAGTAATTTAGATACAGCTATGCTGACAAATCACCACATGGACAATCATTTTCTATTGCTTTCCTTTCAACTTCTGGAATTGTGGGTATAAAAGTGCTCTTCTATACTAAGGAAGGATCATGCCGTTTAGATCCACAGGTGCTGACAGGGGTTATAGTATTTGTTGGCATTGTTATTTGTCCTGTGCAGGTAATGTGTGGGTAGATGCCATACGTAAAATGTCAAAATTGAGATTTGCAGTGTTTCTGCTGTTCTTTCCATTTTTAACTACACCAATCACTGTGAATTTCTGCCTCTTGACACAGCTGTAGTTGTCCCTCATTTTATCTCAGATCATCCTATGCTGTAACCTTGTTTTTGGACACAGTGAAGTCCTTCCATTCGTTTTGAATAAAAGGAGTTTTTAAGAAGGAATCTCAGTGTTTTGGGTGTGGGCTTTGTTTGTTTGTTTGTTTAAAACGAGTCGGGGCTAACTTCCTTTTCATTGCATATATGAATGTACTTTATTTTCTTGTGCTGCCTCAAGGCTGTTTAGTGAAAAAAAAAAAGTGCCTTTTTTCCTTAAAACGTAAATGGTACTTCCTGGTGTTTAATTTTTCTTAATTTCCCTTTCTTTTGTGTTTATTCCCTTCTACTGTGTTTTATGTTAACTTAATACAAATTTTCTTAAATTTTCCCTTTGCTTATTTTAAAAATTTCCTGCTTTCTGACTTTTTGGACTTTTAAGCCTTTTTTACTTTTTTCAGACATAGATGGCTAAACCCTCTTCCTGCTCTAGGCCAAGGCTGTTAACACTTTATCAGAGTGCTCGAAGCCCTTTATGCTTCGGGGTGTAGGAAAAAGAAGAGGTGGAATTTGCATTGTGTGTGACTGTGACTCAGTTTGTGGGTCAGTTCTGAAGGAAAAGCTCTGCCCTTTTAGTCCTTCATTCTCTCCAGCCTGGCATCCTGTTGTTGGGGCAACACCTCCAAAAATGTGTGAAACATCAGCCCACTCTTCCAGCAGAAACAGAGCAAGGAAAAGTGCAGTTTATAAAGCAGTGCTGTTCTGTGACTGTGGATTTGCAAGCCCTAGCCCTTCTCTAAGATGCTGCCTTTGAAAAAATAAATTTTAAAGAAATATCCAAAAGCTATCGCCGCTGAAACGCCCGCCCACTGTTTCTCATTTGCTGGCCGTTCGCTCTGTGCTATGTGCCAGAATGAATCTTTGGAGGCAAGTTCAGGTGAGTTGCTGTCGTTCCACTGCCTCTGCTGGTTTTGGAGTGGGCACAATGAAGGTGGGGCTCGCTTGGAACCCAATGGAAAACTTCCCATACCCTCAATCAACTTTGGGCTCTGTCCAGGATGTTCCTGGTGGAGCTGGGATGCACCTTCATGCCGGGAGAGCTGTCTGGCAAAGTGGTTCCCCGACACCAAACAGAAGCCCTGTGCACATGTGTTAATCCCGAGTGTTTTCCTTCAGGAAGTGCTAAATCTTGCACTGCAGCAAGTTTGCAGCAAGTGTAATGAAAGAATTTGGCAAGGGAAAAGGCAAAGGGTACAGTAGGCCATGCATGCTACTGGAAAAACTCTTCAGATGGCTTTTTTTTATTCCTCTAAATATCATAATTCTTTTAAGTGTAATGGAGCAATGTACTAAAAACTGTGAGGTGGCCAGTGTGAGAGGTCGAGTTTTCTACTGGTTTTCCTGAAGACAGGGAAATCTACTTGATGTGCTTTTTTTCTTCTGTGTGTGGGAATTGACATGAAACTATCTACTTCTGCGGTTTTCACATACCAGATTCCACCGGGCTTTGTAAAAAACTGATGGAAAAGTCTGAAAGCTGGAATAATAGACACCATAGGAGTAGTAAAAACATCTGAAGTACAGTGGATCATGCCGACAACAGCAGAACTTTCTTCTCCTGAAAAGTATAATTTTTAGACCTCTAGCTCTTAGCCATGGATATCTCTGGGGCTTTGGCCAGGAACATTGTTGATGTCATGGTAATTTTTGATCCTTTCTTCCTGAGGAGAGGAACAAGTGACACGAAGTAGACTTCAATACCCTCAGAGTCATTTGACTAGTTCACATTAAAGAGCAAAACAAAACAAAAAATATGCCACCTGTCTTACCCTTTCCAGGGGATCTGTCCAGCTGTGTTTTGAGCTTTTAGAATCACTGAACCTGGTAACCCAGAGAAGAGAATCAGCAAATCCCCTCTGAGCCCTCAAGTTCTGTTCCAAAGGAGGGTCAGCACAGTTGCTGCCTCTGGGAGAAAAGAGACTTCTGCAGAGGGTTTGCAGTTCCTCAGGCCTGTCCTGTGCCAAAGTAAAGGATGTGGAGAGCCTGCTTCAAACACGAGGGAAGGAAAGCCTTGACATTTAAACAGGTGGAGCTCATTGTGGGCCCTCCTGGCGAATGAACGTGCTGAAGAAGTGGTGGAAGCAAGACATGATAAATGCTGCATTGTTATACAGCCTCATTGCAATCAGCTCATGGGGCTTGGATAAGAAAAATAAAACCAAATTTCATTCATTTTACCAGGATCTTTCATGTCTCTGCCTTTCTCTTTGCGATGTACACCTGGTGGTGAGGACAGGAGAATGTGGAGACATTTACCTGTTGTGTCTGTTTTGTTTTGGGGCTTGGTTTTTTTAATTGTCATTGTGTGTTACTCGTTTCTTGGGCATGTGTAACCCCCACCTGTGGTAGTGAGAGAAGAAAGCAAGCATTTTGCTCTTTTGAAGACAGGTGGAGAAGTCCCCACACTCAGTATTTGTATAGGCCTGTTTGCCTTTTGTTTCCCCATCCTAATTGGTTGGAATGGATGGTGTTAAGTTCCCAGAAATGTGTGTCTATTAGGGAATTCTTATATATCTAGCCTCGGGGAATTCAGCTTTGGAAAATGAAGTACACATCAAAGCAGAAGGTGGCTGGTACAGTTTGTGTCCTGACTTCCCTCCTACCTCCCCCCACCCCCACTTGCTTTTTTCCCACCTTCTAGAAAGCTTAGGAAAAGAGCCTTTTGTTTTCTATTCAGGAAAATGGCCCTGAAGTTCATCTGTGCTTTGTCCATCTGCTTTGATTTGTGCCATTCACGGGCAGCTGTGGGTTATGTAGAACAAAGCAGATGAATTCCTAACCTCCACATTCGAGCAGTGTGTTGGGAAAGGCTCAACACCACCCTCCCTCCCCCCACACTCCTTTTTTGGGGTATCCAACAAATATATTACAACTTTCAGTTCCAGTACTGAGGCATCTCTGGACTCTGTTCCTCCACATGCCATTAAAATCGTGTGGCAGAGTTTTGCTGGCTCGTAGAAGGGATGTGTCTTTAGAGATTTCTTTTCTCAGTATTGCAAAGTAGCAGTTTAAAAGTTTGCTTTACTGGAATTTATGATTAAACATATTTTTTCCAATGATTATTTATTTTCTAACATCGTAAGCGTGAGTAGGGAAGGGTATCTATTCATTTTTTTTCTTTTTTTTTCCATATAGATGGATTATTTACATGTATCCTGTGCCAGATCTTCACCTTGTGTGAACTGGCATAAGATATTTGAGAGGATCTGGTCTGATTTGTGTGCCAAACACATATGAAACATTTAACAGTATGATTAATGGGCTTTTCCTTGAAAAATCAGGTGTCTTAAAATCAGGCTTCTTTTTAGACTACTTTGATTTAAATGTGTCACTTCTTCCCTCCCTGAATCACGTTTAAAAAAGCATAATTTATATTGCTCACTTTATAAATTGTCAAATACACATTAAATTAGATTAGGAAGTGCTGCACCTCTTAATCCCTACAGAAAGCAGGATTAGTTTCATAACCAACAGCTTGATCAATCCCCTCCAAAAGCTAGTAGGTTCTGGAGCAGGCATCATCAGACCTTTTTCAGATTTGTTGATCCACCTGGAATAACAACTTTTCTCTGTTTCCCTGCAGACTCTTCCTACTCAGAGCCTCCTGATGTTCAGCAGCAGTTGAACCACTACCAGTCTGCAGCTTTGGCCAGGAACAACAACAACATCAGCCCAATCCCACTTTCCGGGAGCACTGCAGGAGTGGAAAAAGCGGAAGCCATCCTTAACTGTGAATTTTGTGAATTCTCTTCGGGTTACATACAGAGCATCCGGCGCCACTACCGCGACAAGCACGGAGGGAAAAAGCTCTTCAAGTGCAAAGATTGTTCCTTTTATACAGGCTTTAAGTAAGTACTTTGCAAAACAGATGAACTGAACTCATAAGGGGTTTGGGTTTTTTTTCCTACCACTTGAAAAGACTTCTGGCGTCTTTGAGAGCTGGCTGTAGCTAACAGGAACATGGCCACTGCTGACCAGGGAGAGGAACGTAGGAAATGCCATCCAGATCACAGCAGCATCCATGTAATCCATTTTCTTCTCTCCTACAACAGCCGGTACCATCTGCTGCAGACAACAGTCCTTGCAGTAGGTTCCAGAATCATAGAATTGTTTTAGATGGGAAAGACCCTTAAAATCATCCGGTTAACCATTAACCCAGCACTGCCAAGCCCGATATTAAACCTTAGTGACATATCTGCACATCTTCTAAATCCCTCCAGAGGTGGTGACTCAAGTGCTTCTCTGAGCAGCCTGTTCCCATTCCTGACAACACTTTTTGCTAAGAAATCTTTCCTTACATCCCATCTGAATCTCCTCTCATGCAACTTCAGGCCAACAGGTTCACAACATCCCTGTTGTCCGCTTGGCATGATCTTTCTTGTGGAAGTCCTAAACTCTCCTTTTTCCCCGAGTTCCAGACACATCTCTGTTCAGCCAGGCCAGTCTCATCTTTTAGCATATGGAGTCAGTCTGCTCTGGCACCTTTAGGATTTTATCCTTGGAGAACATCCCGTGTTCCTGGACTCCTTTGTCCTGCAGGATGCCCTCCCAGGGCAGTCTCTCAGCCAGTCCCCTAACCAGGCCAAAGTCTGCCCTCTGGAAGCCCAAGGTGGCAGCTCTGCTGCACCCCTCCTTACTCCTCTGGGATTCTCCGAGTACCAAAAACTATCATTTCACAATCCCTTTTTCCTTATGTGTGAAAATTTTCTCTGCAGAAACAATGTAATTTCCACATGCAATCAGCATGAAACATGGGACAATCAAGTGTCCCGTGGCAAGAGGGGAATTTATATCACCTTAGTGAAAAAATCCTTCTTGTGTAATTTTATTTCCCCACCAATCTTTCTAGTTTAAATGATAGAAAGATGCTATTCTCTACCATATTGATGCCTTGGAAGGCTGACCTGAAACAGAGACTAGACAGAGTTAGAGAATGAAGTAGGGATTTATTGAAAGGCCTTCAGGATCCACCTTGGGCAGGACAGGAGCTGGACCAGGGCTGCACCCTTGGTTGGACAAGAATGATCACAAAAATGGCT
>WBMY01015175.1:9119-23496 GCA_013397315.1 Donacobius atricapilla
AGTAAGTGTTGGATTCCAGGCGTCAAGATAGGTGAACATTCTCTGGAAGTGCAAATGTGACTTTAAAATGAAGAAGCTCATGAGAAATGAGGCATGGTCTTAGTGCTGTGACTTTTAGCTTCTATCTGGAGTAAAATAGGAGGTGGAGTAGTAAAATCTCATCAGGCATGGCAGGCTCTGTGAGCTGCACTTAGTTAATTATTGAGTCAAGGCTTTTGAATATGAATCTAGGTATCATCTTTTCCATAAAGATTCTAAGTAAGACTAAGGTTTGAGTTTCCCTTAAAAAATTTTTCTCTTTGGCTTCACTGTCTAAACTCTGTTTTGAAGTTATTCTACCATTTTTTCATACCCTGCTTATGTATACACATGCATATTCATTCCTTTTCTACTTTTTTTAAAGAATTGCCTTCTTTTAATATCTAAAAATCAGAATGTATGCCTGCATATGACAGGTCACAGCTGAAGAGCTTGAAAACTTGTTATTTTCATCATTATTTCCCCACCTCCTAAGAAAGCTTGGTTGTATAACTTTTCTCTTGGACTGTCTTTCCTCTGAACTTTGCAATTCATTGCTCATTGATATAACATCTGACAAAGGGACAGAAAGTTTAGTTCCTCGTTTTGATAAAATTAGTTACTACGTAGAGGAGAAGATTAATTTTTTTCAGTGAAGGTGTGTTTTAGGGGTACCAAATTCTTCCACCAGCCAGCTTGATGTTCTCCTGAACACCAAGCCCCCAGCTTTCTGCTGGTGGGGTGTAGCAAGGAGTTGAGAAGGGAGGATTGGAGAGTGAGTGGGTGGAGATTTTTTGGGGGGCCATGACTGTGAGATACTGGTGGTGTTGCTCTGCGGTAGTGGTAGGCTGTTCTCACATGCTGAAACTAAGAAACATACCACAACCTAATCCCATTGTAAACACGTAAAGAAAATAGTATCACACTCCCTTCAAACACTGTGCTAGTGTACCTAAACAGTTCCCAGACATACTTTCTATTCCACCAAAAAAAAAAACCCATGTATTTCTCTATTTGTGGGAACAGACCAAGAATGCATGACTTGGAAGAGATTTTTCTGTTTCTGAATGGAGAGGAGTTTTGTTTTATATGTATCTTCTTGGTTGGCTGAATTACATTATAGTGCCTGCTCCCTGTGGCTAAACTTGGAGTTCATTTATATCCAGGCCAGCAGTCTCTCTCTTTTCAATGTATTTCTGCAGTGGAAGAATAATACAGTTCTCACTAGATTCCTGACTTCAGCTCTTTTTATAATGAAATGTAGTATAAGTGAGGGTTTTTTGCCATTCTTTTGAAACAGGAGTCAAGAGGACATTGCTGACTGGTAGACCAGCTCCAGATCAAGTCTTTTACAAACAGGATAACACAATGCTAGCAAGATCAACATTACTTCTGATTTTCTTGTATTAAAGTGGGTGCATTGACACTTGCTCTCTCTGACTGACAGGCTTAAATCTTTGCTGTTGCCACTTATCATGAGTATTATCTGATACCTGTCTGTGCACCAGCTTTAGCCCTAGGGCTCTGCTTGCATCAGCACAAAGCTATTCAATTCACTATAATTTGGATCCTGGGCACTTTTTCTCTTAGTGATGTGGACTCTGGTGCAAGCTTCAGTTTTATTTTCTCCCAGAACAGCATTTTGCTGTGGAGACCTTCAACACTCCTGCAGAACCATGGAGGAGACTGGAAACCATCTGTAGCATCTTCAGTGACAACTTTAATGTTGGCAATAGGTGCCATGATTAGGCATTGAGCTGGCCCTACACGGTGACCCTGGGGGAAGAAAGTGCAATGATTTAATCACAGTCACAATATCATCACTTGTCCTCTTTCTGCTATCTGTCCACTCTACTACAGTTTCACTATGACTCTCAGAATTCCATCATAAGCAGGTTCATAATCTGTTCTGTCTGAATTAGTGGCAGCAGTGTAACTTGTGAAACTAGTTACTTTATTCTTCGTAGCAGCTAACACTTTGCCATCTTTGTTCCCAGCGATGCCTTTGCATCAGGTCCCAGGAAAACACCTTCCTGCAGCACCTCAGGGTATCCAGCGCGCGTCTCTGGCTGCTCCTTGCATGCTGCATCCTGACAAGCACAGACATTCCCACTCATGAGTCAGGCCTCAGGACTGTGTGAGAGTCTCTTGAAAAATATCAGTAATTCCTGGTAACTTTATTTTTGAGGAAGGCTTGGAGAGTTACAGCTTGCAACTTGTTTTATAGAAACATAGGAAACATTGTTCTTATGTTCCATCCCCATAGAATTCCCACTGTTTTAGCTGCAGCCTGCTTTGGATCCCAGCTGAAGACAATAGAGAAGAGAAGAAACCTCCCGCAGCACTTTTGGCTCTGACTGGCTCTGAGGATGAAGGCAAATGAGATGATGTAGTTAATCTTTACCAGGAAAGGCTAGAGAGGGGACCCTGAGCTATCTAGCTCCCAGCTAAAGCTGCCTTGGCAACAGTTTAATGGGCAGTGGCCTGTACTTGAAGGACTTCAAGAAGAGATGTAATCAACCATTCACTATCTTTCTTCTTTCCATTAAGTTCAAAGTACTATATAATCACTTCAATTTTCTTTTGGTGGTGATAAGGTTTAAGCATAAACCACAAAGCCTGAACTCTCAGTCAGCCTCTGTGTTTTATCCTGGATTTATCGTCAACTATCATCAGATTCTGTCTTTCTGCCTGACCCCATATGGAAACTGGACTCCAAGGAGGGTCAAGTATTCACTTTCATACTCCTCTGTGCTGAAATGCTTTTCCTGGCAAGATGAGATAAACCGATTCCTTTTCATTTCAGGCCATCCCAAGTAGATACTTTATAAAAAAATCCACTTTAAAGCAATTATTTTTCTCATTTGCTATAGGTTTATAGAGTGAGAGGGTCAGGCTATTTTTGTAGTCACTGTGCCAGGAACAAAGTCCAATAATTTACTCTGCTTGTAGAAAAAAAGTAGTTTTATCTTAAAAAGGCCTTTAGAAGGTATTGTCAAAGACTCTTTTCCCATTCACTGCCTGGTCAGAATCTTCAATATGAGTCAGACACAAATCCAGTAAAAGCATTTAAGGCTGTAGTTTAAATAAGCGTAAATTAAATAAAATCTGCATTATTTCTGCATTTCATATTGATCAGCTGTTGGTGAAACATAAAGGCAATGTTGGCAGCAAAGGCTGGGATTTTTCCTTCCCTGAGTCCTCAGCATGCAACCCTTCTCCTGCTTATCAGGAGAGGCTTGGTATTCCTCGCATCTGCACCAGGCACAGTTGAGAGGAAAGTATTATTGGCTTTCCTACAGCCTGGAGTGAAAACACCAGCTGGGCCAGTCTCCTCAGGTGTGGAGAATGAAGGTTCATACCTCTGTGAAGAAGTTATTAAACATCTCCCTTCCTGCATGTACACTCTTGTCACTTGGCTCTCAGTGAGTGTTGGAGTCCAGGGCATGTGGAAAACCCCTCAAACTGCCCTGGGGGTCCCAGACCCTGGCTGGGACCCCAGGAAAGCACTGCCTTTGACCTTAGTCCACGG
The DNA here is from genome assembly GCA_013397315.1 of Donacobius atricapilla. Taxonomy (NCBI): domain Eukaryota; kingdom Metazoa; phylum Chordata; class Aves; order Passeriformes; family Mimidae; genus Donacobius; species Donacobius atricapilla. The sequence continues at coordinate 12,670 of WBMY01015175.1, forward strand.
GAAAAACTTCCAACACTCATAGATGAATTGAAAACAACAAAGATTTAAAATAAATAGTAGTTTAGTTTGTCACAGGGTAAAAATTTGTAGTTTTAGGTTTTTAGTATAGATCAGAGCAAAGTGAAGAATTTTGGGCATTGTCTCATGTACTTCTTCATCATCTACTCCATTTCCTGCTGTAACGGTGACACAGAGACATTGGGAGAACGGATTTGATGGAGAAATTGCGTGTCTAGAATAGGCAGTAGTTATTAGTACAAAACTGTAAATATAGTACCCTTTAAGAGTTAATTGGATTAGAAATCTTTAAAAACAACCTTGGACCCTCCGTCCATGTTCCTGTAGCTGCTTTCCTTCAGTGCACTGAGACTGCTGTAAGACCTTGAGATAAGAAATAGAATAAACACCTTTGAAGACCAAGCCACAAGTTCCATCTCATCTTTTAAACCCTGGTACGGGACTCTGAAAACAGAAAACCCCTAATCAGGGGGTTGACAGGGTAAAAATCCTGTCAAGTGAGCTCATCATTTAAAGGTGGGGTCACACTTTGGGGCAGTTTCTGAAATGAGCAGGAAAGCCTGGGGCACCACCACTTTGCAGGTCCTTGTGCTCACAGCGATGCTCTGTCCTCCCCAGGCTGTGACTGGTGGACACCCCAGCTGCTCCCCCAGATGTGTGCAGAGCTGCAGGTCCTCCCCCCCAGACCCAGGTGAGAGTTTGAGGCCATGCAGGCAGGAGTTGGGGCTCGTCCTCCACATGCAACCAGACAATCACCCACTGAGGTACACAGCCTGCGTCATCAGCTTGGCAGTGATACCGCGCCACTTGGAATGATACTGCTGTTCTGCCTTACTTTTCTGCAGCCCGCATAAGGGATTTCCACATTCCTGTATCTCTGATACAATGTCTCTGATGCCTAAATGTAGTCCCATTGCCACTTTACCTTGGAAGTTCTCTCTGCCCTGTCTGGGCTGTAGCCCATGTGAAGGCTGACACTGCTGCGTTGGCCACACCAGGCCTCCTTGTTTGGGGGAAATTTCTGAACCCCAGGGCCATGTCCCCACCTTTGGTGTAGAGGGCATCACAAATAAACTGCCTTGAGCAGCAAGGGGCATGCATTTACTGGGGAGTGGAACAGCAGGGTGAAACCCTCTGCTCTGAAACCCATTGTCAAATGCCAAGACACAGTCATAGCTCTGGAATGAAATCAGTCACGGGGAAAAAATCACCAGCATCCTCGCACACCTGCTCACAGGTATCTGCATATACACACACATGCATTTCCTTCTGTACACACAGAACTATGATCCAGTACACATCTGGTGAACCCCACGGGATAAATTACACCCCAAAAATAAAATACAGTGCGTATCTTTATATGCGTGATTTGATCACGTGGAGAATGAGGGACCTTACCTCTGTGTAACAACGCGACAAGACACAGCAAGGACACAGAGCACTTGCAATCTGCTTTGAAGCAGTGAAATTTAATATTACAGATACGGGTGGTGACTCTCCCCATTGTTAAGATTACCAGACACTTTATCTTGTAAGACCCTCTTTTCAATTCCTTGCACACTGAACATTGACTGTCTGGATTGACATTTATGTATGCCAGATGTTTGCATCAGGTTTCTGCAGTAATGGTTTCTGCAGTAATGGTTTCTGCAGTTGTATAAATTGCAGAAAACTGTAGTATGGGTACTTAAAATTACATGACTAGATGTGCTCATTTCAGCTGGGGTAGAGTTAATTTTCTTCACTGTGGCTGGCATGGAGCTGTGTCTCGGATTTGTGCTGAACTCAGGGTTGATAACACAGAGATGTTTTTGTCAGTGCTGAGCAGGGCTTGCCCAGAGCCAAGGCCTTTTCTGCTTTCGGTACTGAGGGGACTGGAGGTGCTTAGGAGGAGACAGAGCCAGGACAGGTGACCCCAACTGACCAAAGGGATATTCCAGACCATGTGGCACCAAGCTCGGTGCATAAAGTGGGGAGAAGAAGGAGTAAGGGGGGGACATTTGGAGCAATGCTGTTTGCCTTCCCAAATCACCATCGTATACGTGATGGGGCTCTGCTGTCTTGGCTAAACACCTGCCTGCTCATGGGAAGGTGTGAATTAATGTTTTGTTTTGCTCTGCCTGTGTGTGTGGCCTTTGCTTTCCCTATTAAACTGTCTCTTTTCTCAACCCATGAGTTTCCCAGCTTTTGCCCTTTCAATTCTCTACCCAATCCTACTGGTGGGGGAGTGAGTGAGGGACAGTGTGGGGCTTGGCTCCTAGCTGGGGTTAAACCATGACACTAGGGAAAATATCTTACTTTGCATTTGTTAAAAAAAGTCTTTCTGAGCCTATTGCTCTGAGCAACCAAGGTGTTGTAACCTTTAGGCAAGATTTGACCAGTAGAATAAGATTGGTTTCTTCCTATACATCTACCTTCTTGGGAAATTGTTCCCAAATTTGTCCAGTTTATAAGTTGACAAAAATCACCCCTTTTATTTATTTATTGTGAAATTCTGAGACTAGTTAAGCAAAAACTGTCCTGGACACATCATGGTGTCTTCACACTTGCAGAGCTCTTGGGTCCCACATACATCCATCTTCTGTGGCTGACTGACAAAATCCTGTGGCAGAACAAAGCTCTCCTTTTCCCTGCCATGACCATAGACTCAGAACCCTGAACACTAGATAGAAGCAAAAAAAAAAAAAATCTCTACCCAGATGCACATACTTTAGCATCTATCCTCACCTTACTTGGAATGGAAGGGACCTGATGAGACCAAGGAACCTGTTTTGGCTGAGGAAGGAGGAAAGGACTAATGCCCACAGTTATAAAAGGTACCATGGATCTTGGAGACACCACACATACACACTTTCTCATCTGGAATCTCACTCACCTGCATCTTCAAAGAGCTTTTCTTTGTCCATTCTATGGATAAAAGAACACTGCGTATTTTTCCAATACTTAAGCATCTTTCTTTAAATGATAGCCTAAATGTATTAATGGGAAGTTGGTAAATATTTGTTCTCACACCAATGCTGACTTTTAACATGGCTTTTCTTGCTTAGGTAAGAAGCTACATTTCTTGGCTGCATTTGTAGGCTGCAGAGATATTGGTAGACTGATAAAAGACAGAGCCAGCATGAGGACTTCAAAAAGAGACACTGGAATTTCAGTGTGGAGAAAAAGTGGAGATGGGGTGAGTGGTGCATGATCTAAGCCCTAAACTGGAATTGTTCACCATTCATTCTCTATTGGCTCCAAAAGAAATTAAAAACTCATCTTTTGTGTAAGGGGACCAAATGAAAAAAACCTAATGCAAAAAGCAGGGAACTGTAAGGAACACTGTTTTGTCCATTTGGGCAGCAACTACAACATAGTACAGACCTCAGGTACATGCTAACAATACGCTTTTTCTAACAGTATCTAACTTGCACATTTCACCCTCAAGGGTGAAACATATGTTGTTCCAATAACAACATAGAAAGTGTGTTAGTAGCCTGTCTACTCAAAACTAAGTCTCTAAACGTAGGGCATAGTTCTCATGCTACTAATTCTGTACTTCAACTTGCCCAGTCTAAGATGGATATAACTCTTACTGTTATCCTACAGAGCTAGTGGGAGAATATATTCATAATGTTTTGCAAAGAATTCAGGTTTCATAATGGTATGTACCACAGAAAAGCCTATAAAGAAGTTAATAACTTCATTCTTGCAGCAGGATTTATAGGGATGAGTAATAAATAAGGTGTAAAACCTCATATTAAATAGCAAGGGTGGAATAAAACACTGAGTAATTGCTCACTAAAGAGACTCATCTACCCTGTGCACTTAATGAGGCATAGGCATATGGGAAAATTAATACAGGATATTCTCAAAATTGTGCATGCTGCATAAGGTAAAAGAGCAACAGAAATAAGAGCACACAGGCAATCTTCATTCTAGCATTTCATACATTTGGGTTAATTGATAGAACAATCTTAATAATGTACTTTAGCATGATTGCTTGTCTGTGCATGCGTTGTGATACAAACAAAGAGGAGGAAAGGTACCCATAAATTTATCATGCTATTCGTACAGCCTCACCATTAATACATAGCCCTGTCTTCTTCTGGAAAACTTTATACAGGGTTTGTTCTATAAGGCAACCAAGGTTTCCAATGCACTGCATAAGTGTTAAGTGTTTAGGTGCTTATTGTACAGAAACAAACATGTGACAAACTGGGTCTCAGCTTGATCAGCAAATAATAAGGAAAAGCTGTAAAGCTGTAGATTTCATTAAAACCCTCTCACAACAAGACGTGACCACAATGTATTTTTCAAATGCTAAAAAAAATATGACCCGTTAAAATTAGCATTTTATCAGTTCCTGCTGAGCCAGTAACTTTCCCCACACCAGCCCCTGTCTTTGCCAAACCCACTGCCAGTGGATTTGCTGGCAGTGACATTGGTAGGTGCCTACCCAGCTTGAAATTACCAGTCGCTTTTTCTCCTGTCTTATTATGGAACTGACACTGGAAATGGGATTTCCTACCTAGGAAAGACATTTTCAACTGCTTTCTCTGGGTGAAAGACCTGTGAAGGAGTGAGTGATGGAAGTAATCGATCTCTGTTCCCTGCTTTGCCCAGATGTGGAGGCACAGATGGGCATTAGTGCTGAGGCGTGACATCTCCTCCAGCCAGCACTAGCACAGACAGCAGAATGGATCAGAACTGCAGGAGAGCAAGAGCTGATGGCTGCTGAGATTCACAGTATCTAGGAAATGTCCTATACCTGTGTGGTGTCTCCTGAGTATCACTGATTTATATACAGCTATTAAGTCAAAAACTGCAATGGATGATGCAATCTGGTTTTCCATTCATACAAGCAACTTGCATTAAGCATCAAGAAGGCAAAAAACATAACACTTCATGTATTCATATATGTCTATATATGTGCATCCACACAAACACACTTACATATGTCCTTGTATTTTACATACAGCACAATCATTGCACGTATCCTGCTAAAGATGGCAAAATATACTCATAATCCCACAACAAGCCAAGGGTATGCCTGGGTAGAGCAGGCAGGTTCCCTGCTTCCCAGTTCAGCCTCATCCTCAGGACTACACTTCTTAGTATTGCGGGAAAACAGCTTGTTAACAATAATTACAATAATTTGCAATAACCTGTAACTCAAGAAACATGCTGCAATTAGATGATAACTGTTTCCTCTGCTGCAAACAAGGGCTGAGAACTTTGGCAGTGCACAAAGAGGAGGACACTAGCCCCCTGCACTGCACAGCCTGGACTTCAGGGCCTCAGGAGCGATGATGTGGACACAGTTGCCAGAGTGTACAACCCTAGCTCAGGTTTCCAAGGCAATATCCGGAGCTTAACACACTAATGTCACAGAATAAAGGTCCTGAGCAAACTAGTGTGGTGGTATAGATTCAACATTATGTTTAAGGCAGTTTCTAGTAGATCTCCTTTATTGTTTTCCTTTCCATTATTTTTTCTCCTTCTCTTCTGGAATAAATATTTCATGTTGTTTCCTTGATTTCATTCTGAATTTTACAGTTCTGGTTCTTTTTTTTTTTTTTTTCTCTTGTTGTTGATTTCATTGAACTTCCTGCTCTGTTGCAACTTTTTAAATTTTCTTTTGTTTTTCTCTCTTTTACAGGGCAGCTTGCATGGTTTCCTCTCTCCCCGGAGATCATGATTTCAAGTAATACACTTCACGTGGCTCTCACATTGTTTTTCCTTTTTTATTTTATACCCAGGAGATTAAGAAAACTAGATCTGGAAAACAAAGAAAACACCAGAAGTGATAAATAAATGTGGGGAAGGGCCTCATCCCCTCTGCTGTAACAGCATCACTTCCCAGGAACTCCTGGGCAGGTCCTTCAGGACCAACACAGGAGATGAGGCATTTATAGCTGCATCACTCTCTACTTATTTTATGAGTTGATGGTTGTGGGCTCTTAGTTTATTTCTGAGCTAGCTCTTTCAGGTTTCTCAGTAATTTATGTTGCAACAATGAAAATTTCCTTTCACGGTACCCCATAAATTTACTAATGACACTTCGGTTTTTGAAAGCTGAGACCACAAAATCCTCCCAGCAATATAATTTAATGCCAAACTCCTAACTTCTTGACAGTTTTTGGAGACTTACATGGACAGTTTTAGTTGTTTCACCCAGCTGACCAAGTCCTGGATGAAGGAAGAAAACTCCCTTTTAGAGATGTTCAAAACTTCAGCTGAGGACTGCTGGTTGTACCAAGATGCACGAAAAAGCTCTGTGCTTTTGTGGGCATCTACTCAGCCATTTTTTTATCTCTCCATCTTAAGAAGAGCAGGCTATTGTCTATACAGCATGACTTCATGTTGTCTCCCTTTGCCTCATGTTCTGAGGCAGGTGAGGCCATTCTTTATAGCTGCCAATCCGTGTGACAAAGCCTCCCTGACACAATGCAATATATCTTCTCTGCAACACAAAAGATGTGAGGGAAATAAATCTTTGCACTTACTGATTCAATCAGGTATGTGAGAGATAAATGAAGATATGACAGGCTTTGTATGAGATCTCCATACTGCATGCTGTGTCTAATAAAATATGAAACATCTAATTACAGCGAGTAATTATACTCATTTCTTCAGGACCCCTAAAGCTGTGGTAATTTGATGAGGGAAATTTTGACAAATGACACATAAGAGCGGAAATTATGAAACACACTGCATTAAAAAAATCTACCTAAACAAGGGCACTGCAGTACTTTTAAAAGAAACCTCAACGTTTTTATCCAAAATTAAAGGCTTTTTCTTTAAAAAGAGTGACATGTCTTTGGACCAAGGTACAACAAATATCACTGGTTACACTAACAGGCTTCTTAATGGATCTATTATTTTTCAATATTAGAACAGTGGCAAAACTGGTGGGATGTGAACTCTGCATTAATCAAAATTATTATTCACTTCAAAGTCTTCTACAGACAGCCTCCCTGCATTGTCTCTCCCAAGCCCTGCTCGTGCCTTTAAACCATCAGGGTTACAACAAATGCGAGTTACTGTTCCATCACCCAACACTGTATCTTAAAAGGGGCTTAAAAGAATAGGAGCTAAACTAACTCTGAGAATGGTATGGAGGGCTATGGACCGTGGGGGACACTCAAGACCACCTTACAATCCTTTGCAGAGGATCCACACTGATGGGGCAGCCCAGAGGACATGGCACCAAGAGGAAGGCAGGGAAGGGAGTCATGGAGGATGTTTGCACTGCATTCACTTCTCTCCTTTGACGAGCTTCACTTTTTGGTCTCCTCTCTTGCAAAAAATTACTAACTGAGGATAGCTGCTGCAGTTCCAGGGGCAGCACAGTGTGTTTCTTCACAAGTGACTACTATACTCATGCATATTAGTCTAACACTGGGCACACAGTGGTGTGGCACGGCAAAAACATAAGCAGCTACAATTTCATTCAAGTGCCAGTTTGTTTATTCAAATGGAGAATTTTAAATGGGAAGTTCTACATGCTCCTGAAGTAGGCACTTTTATAAATAAGACCAGTAATAACTCAGCTTTGCAAGTAATGATTCACCTGTGATAGCATCTGTCCAAATGTCCTTACTGCTCATCGCTTAGATACTAGGAGATCCAGTCCCTGTTTCCCAGGGTGTCTGAGAGTGTCTGAGTCCAGTCATGTCTAGGTACCTTCCTTTTAACCATGGGGCCTCTGGCATACAACCTCTGCCCAATACTCAGATTCCTATTCTGTGTTTCTCAGATGGAGTCCTGGCTCTTGAGCATAAGCTCATCCTCTCACAGTAGGCTGAATCTTCTGTCCTAAAAAATACCTTTGTGAGGCCTTGGATAGGGAGAAGGAAGCAGACATGCAGATATAAATAGTCTTCCCAGAGACTGTGTAAATATACTGTTACATTTCCTTATAAAATAAAACACTAGAGGTCAGATACCATTACAAAAAACAGTATATCCCTAAAGTGAAAAATCGCCCCAACCAGCTACCTCTCCTCTGAGAACCCTGGGGCTCCACAGGGGCCTGTCTTCTCCAGCTCAGAAGGATAGCCAAATCCAAGTTGTACGGTCACCAAGCCCATACCTGCCTATGTCCTTAGCTTCCCCAATGTCCTTAGCTTCCCCTGTGCTCCTCACAGTGGTATTTTTAGTTGTCTCTCTTTGTCTTGAGGTGGATAATTTTTCAGTTTCTCCATTCCTTCAGACAACACGAAGGTCACCTCACCCCAGTTTTTTAAAACACCATCCCCAAGGCCTTCATCTCCTGTAGGTGACAGTTCACACCACCACCTTTGTCCTGCTGAAGACCCAGTTCCAGCTTGTGTGTCTGTGCAGGTTGTTCAAAATACAGGAAGTGCAAAATACAGCAATTCTAGGTGTAAAAATCGCATTGCACCTGTCAGGATCCACCAGCTGCGCAAAGGAGGTCCCCCAGATGCACACAGCTGTGTTGGCATATTAACTTCATTTTTGCATAAAGGATCATAGACTCAAGACATGGGTGGGATTTCTCAACCTGTCTTTTTCATCTGTTTCCTGTGTGGGACTTACGCAACCTATCTGATATAAATAAAAGGTAAATAAATAAAGACAATTATACCAGGGTTCTCAGGGTTCTACACCACAGGCAGTTCTACAGCTAGCTGACCAAAAGATGTCATTCCAGGGACTTGAGTTTGTAATCTAGTGAAAGATAGTTGATGCCACTGCAATGCTTTTATCAGCTATCTTAATGGATTTTTTTTTAATGAAACAAGGAACATTTTAAAAGTGTGATTTTTCAGGGCATAACTGATGAATTTTTGATTTGTGAATATATATCTCATTTTTATGGGATGAGAATAAAAAGACATGGAAAAGCAAGAATAAAAATTAAAAACCAGAATAAAAATAAGTAAAGGGAAAGCTTTTAACTTTTTCTTGGATTAAGGTGAGATATTTTTAACCATATGCCTGTGGGCATTATATAAGCCTCTCCACAGGCTAGACATTTTGGGAATAAGTGTCAGTGAAAAGTACCTTACATTTTACCTGAATGTAGATCAACAAACTTTCTCACTATGAGTTTGACTCACAGATGAGATACACACATTTCAACTGCAAACTCAGTATTACTCTATGGTTATTTGTCATCTGTGAATGTTGTAGCACTTGTGAGTTGCAATACTCAGGCAAGAGCCATGTGGTGGCCACAGCTAGCACACACAAGCCTTACGACAAAAACCTGGCAATCCAAATATATAAACAGGAGACAAAAGACGTAGAAATAAGCTCTGGCTGCAGAGAAGCAAGAGTTCACTGTGGATCAGCATCACGTACAGTTTTAAAGAGTCAAAATTTTGGCTTGGATTGAAGGAGGTGATTCTGCAGCACAGACATAGCTTAGGAAACATTGCAAAGCTGACAGGGTTAAATTTTTGATCCTGGCCAGGCATGCTCAGAGATAAGAGGTGTGGAGAAACAAGAAGGCAGCCAACAGCAGAGTGATATAGAGTGCTGCAGAGAGTTGATGAAGCAGCAGGATGTACCTCACTGGGTAATTAGAGAATGAAAAATTGCAAGGTAATCAGAGGAGGATGTTCTAGTTCCATTGTTAATGTTGAGATATTTTCTTAAAACAAAAAAACTTTAGTTTGATGGTTTATGAGGTAATTGGTTCTAAGAGTGACCTACTCCCACAGCTCCATGTCAGAAGATTGTACCGGCAAATTCTTTCACATGAGTTTCACAGCAATTACAAAGCAGTGAATAACCTGCAGAGAGCGGCTGTTTCTTAACATTACTTCTTAAACCAGTTACAATTGCAGAACATACTTTCTCAAATGGATTTTGCTGTGGCCTAATTCTGAAACAGAACATCTAAGGCACACACATACCTATTTGAGAATGAAATTCTCTTTCTGAGTCCTATAATGCTCTGCTTTCATCCAAACATTCCAAGCTTTGTGCAAGCTAATCAACAGGTTTCAGGGTGTTGTGATTCTGTAATTTGAAAAGTTGAGTGCTTGGTATTTGTTAGTCATGGGCTTCACTGAGCTAAATTTGCCTTACCACAAGGAATCCGCATAGCCAGACAATTTCCTCCCATCTTTCCATCACATGCCTAGGCAGGCACCCAGTTTTGGAAGATGCTGAATTAGTCATGTGACAATGCCTTTGGCTATTAGGAAATAACTCTCACATCTGTTTTCTTGGCATCAGACAAAAAATGCACTTACACATCAGAAAGCTGGCTCTTAGGTGTGTGCAGTGTTTAAATCTAACCACTGCTGTTGAGGCAGTTTTTTAATGCTACTCTTCCTTCAACTTTGTGTTCCAGCTGTGTTTTTCTCCAGTGGAAAGAAGCCTCACTCCCAGCACCAGAGCCTGCTCCTATTGAAGTCACAAATGAAGATGCCACTACCTTAGGCTAGAATCTCAAAGGGTATAAAATCAGCATAACTTCTGTCTCCACTACATGGGAGACATGCCAATGCCCACTGTTTGTAGATCTGCCCTTGCAGGTTCACACACTTGCTCTGCAGTTTGTTGATACCCTGGATTCAGAATGGGAAGATGCAAAGATGCTTTCTGAGGTGATGAGCACTATGTGGCATGGCTATATTTACCTTGCAGTGCTAGAAAAACTGCAAGTGCTGGGGAGAAAGTGATGTCATTTGGGAGTAAAAATCTGTAGGAACTTGCCAGCTCTCTACTATATCAGAAGTAAGGGTTTACTTTTCTCTTTCAAGTTCATTCACTCCATGACAAGCCAATGTTGGAAGACTTCAAAGTCTTTTCTTTTTTTTTTTTTTTTCTTTTTCCTTTTTTTTT
>WBMY01015175.1:23517-147300 GCA_013397315.1 Donacobius atricapilla
TTTTCTGTAGGGATCAGCAGTTTCTCAGCTTGGGGTGGGATGAGTAATCAAAGCTTTGTAAGCATGCCATAGCATTTACAGGGTATATAATTAATACAGAAATAATACATATATATGTTTATATATATATTCATGGATGTAATTTCTGAGCTTTCTGCAGTCCATATGTAATGAAAGAAAAGAATTAATGTAAAACCTCTCCATGTTTTACAGCCAGAGTTTTACTCTTCCCAAAAGCATAAATAACTCAGTATGATACAACCAGAAGAATGAATCACATATCAAAAACTAAGAATTCCGGCATGCCTAAGTCCTAATGAATGTCTCATGAATGAAGCAAACTCTACTCCTGGCTCTACAGATCTTCCTGCCTGATCCAGTAGCATATTTGTAATATCATTTCTAATTTTAAAATGCATGCAATAGACACTAGGGTGAGTTAATCCAGCACAACAGAGATAAAGAGGATGTTAGAAGCACCTTTCCATCATACCCAGTATTTGTTTTTTCATCCTGCTTAATTCATGACAGATGTCAGCCTCTGCATTTCTCTCACCACAGTTCTTGCTTTTCCATGTCAGTAAGTGCCAGCAGTGGCAAGAGAAAAAATGTTACCCTTTCAGAAGCTCTTTTTCCAACATATTTCCCAATTCAAATTGGTCAACCACCATTGTAAGAACCATATTATGTTGTGCATCCAGTAATCAAATGCAAAAACCAGTGAATGTTTGCAGACTTGTTTCTTTTTTATTAATATTTTCCCTCAAGCATTATACATGTGGTGAAAAGAAATAAATTACTTCAGACTGTCCCTAAGAAAACTAAAGAGAGTTGTCATAGGTAAGGACTCATGTCCTGGTCCGTTATGGTGATTTAAAATTGTGCAGAAAACTATAAGAGACTCTTCCCCCTGACTGTGTCTCTCAAATTTTTCAAGCAGGAATTGCCATTTTCCCAATGTATACATGTTCTTTGGGAGTTCTTGTTTGGAAAACAATACTGTGATTCAGTCCAAAGTTGCACAGGGAAGGACACTTCCTCAGGCAGAAACAAATCTGGCCTGGTTTGAGGGCCTGGAAACCAGCTTGCAAAACCAGGACCTCAAAGACCCAGCTCAAAGCTGATCACTTCCTTTCAGGCAATGGCAAAGGCTTGGTCCCCATGGAAATGAGTGGCAATGTTTCTGCTGACAATCTGTTTTAGGCCAGAAGAATCATAACTGGCCCTTCGTTTTCTAGGCCATCAATCAAATACAAACACTAAGCCATTTTGCCACGCTGTCACAAGAGAGGGAAAACTGATAAATTAATTTTAAAAATGCTCATGCATGTGGAAAGAAAATGCTGAGGTGTGGGGCATGCATCCCTGCTCTAAGCAGATAGGTCAGAAAATGTTCAAACCCTGCCAATACACCCCAGAACTTTTGACTCAGCTTTTGTGTGTGGAAGACCTTTGTATGGACAGAGGAGAGTTAATTCCCGGAGGAAAGAGGCCTCTGAGATATTAAGGATCCTTTCTAAGGGTCTCCTCCATCTCAGGAGTATCAGGACTATCATGTATCAGGGAGGCAAGAGTACCAGAAATGATGCCCTGAAGGTCCCAAGGTCATCAAATTACTGTTAGTATTTCCTAGGATTTTTTAGTCTCTAAAGAGACCTAGTGATGGGGGCAAGCTGGTGCTAACCTTCTTTCTTTCCATGGCACTTGTTTGTAGGAGCATGCCAGGCTCTCTTTTAGGAAACTGATCCCACAGCCAGGTGGTCTCAGCCCCAAGCAGAACCACAGCTTCACATCCTGGTGATCCTGGACCATGAACTTACTCAGTTTATCCCTGAATCCATGCAGATTTACAGCCCTTGATATGAGCCTGCCCTGCTGCTTTTCAGCAGAGCTGGGAGAGCCAAGGACCCATCTACTCTCCATGAGGACAGGATTTTTAAGCTGCTGTTCACTTCCCTGTGGTAAGGCTGCTGCAACACACCTGGCACACCCTCCCCTGGACATTCAAGCACAGCTCTGAGTCTTCAAGGCACAGAAGTGTCCAGGTTGCAAATCTGCACAATAAAGATGTGGGGATGGGACCCAAGCATGGCAGTAATTGCCCCTTTGCAGCATCCCATTTTAGAGCCTGGGGATGTGTAGGAGGGGATGTGTGGGCTTATTTTGCACCAAGGAACAGACACACTGATGAAAAGGCACACTCCCATCCCTTATTCCTGCTCTTCTAGGTATTAGATGGAGGCATGCTGCAACTCTAAAATCAAGCAATTAATCACATGCCTTAAACATTGTCAACAGGGGCTTGTTTCTCATTAAACTGCCTGAAAGTAGATCTCCTGACAGTCTCCAGAGGAAAATAAAGAAGAAAGGTATTTGTTTCCAGAGGGTTCAAAGGCAACAAAAGTAAAAAACTGGTAAAACATAAGCAATTTTTTTTTTTTTCTGCAGCCCAAGATAAATTCACCAAGGGATACCCTATGGAGGAAAAGCACTACAGCAGAGACACTAGTTTGCTATTTCATGTCTCCCATGTGAAGTAACAGGAGGTAGTTTGAGAAGTGCCAGGTTATTGGAACAAATGTGTCACTCTCCAGAGATGTAGAAAGGCATGACCTCATGGAGGTCAAAGATAGAGGTACAGGTTTACACCAGCATAAATCAGGACTGGTCCTATATCTGCTCAGTGAAATATGGTCAGACAAGCAAATACAGAAGTAGAGAGGGAAAGAGAGGGGAGAAGAGAGAGCCAGGGGGAGAGGGAGAGAGAGAGAGAGAGAGAAAGCAGCACTCCTGAGTTTTCATACCTCCTCTGTTAGCAGGTCCAGCTGACCAGTACAATGCTGATCTGAATCTGCAGAAGGGAGAACGCTTATAGTCAGAAGTATCAGCTTTCTTATGCAATTAGCAGGTTGAAACGCTTGCAGCTAATGGAAATACAAGAGGTTTACTGTTGGCTGCAATTTTTTCTGATATTTTGTCGGTTTTTATATGTATTCCCTCTCTATTAGTAAAATGCACCTGTTTATGTGAAAGGACATACCTGCAGGACTTTGAATTCACTGTTTTCCCGAGTGTACCTTGTCTCTGTGCTTCCTGAAAAATTGCTGAACTGGCATGCTAAAGAGCTAGGCTGTGATCAGGCAGGTAGGAGAGCCTTGGGAAATCCATGTAGATGATTTCCTGTCTGTTAGCCCTTCAATGGCCTCAAGAACTCCATTACAACTTTCCCAGGCCACTGTTTTTACAGCCTGCATGGACTCCCAGTGGCTCTGCGCTAGGAAGTGTTGGCTGCATTGCTCTGTGAGGAATGGGACCAGACCTTTGAGATCAGCCATGGGTGCTGAAAACCTTGTCACTACTTGCCTTAGTAAATCAACCCTCCTCAACCCCCAAGCATACAATGAAAATGAGTTTCCCTTGCTCCTGCAGTTGCATGCAGTTTGGTTTTGCAGCAAGACACCCAGGTCTGCAACCTGCAACCCAAGGGAAGATTGATCATACACCCTATTTCCTGCAGACAGCTGGAACTGGTGAGAGAAGGGTCACACAAGGAACGGCCAGGATGAGGCAGACCCCACCCTTCCTGACTCTCTACAACCACAGAAAGACAGGAAGCATAATGTCCCATATTTCCCTCTAGCACACAGACAGTTGAATGATACACCACCACTAAACCAGTCCCCATTTTCTCTCTTTCTCACGTCTTGGCCCACTTGGGCTTCAAGGGGAGAGGCATGCAGTTATGTTGGCCAGACTCCCAAGAATCTTTTAAGTGTGTAATTGCTTTTGTTTTACACATATTTTTTCCTGGCGGTCAAAAGGGAAAGTCACCCAGATACTGATAGTAGAATATCAAAAGAAGGGGTAACATTTAAGAAACTGAACAAACGGGTACATCATCCTCAGATGTGGCAGACGCCAGATACACTCCCATTAGCTTTTGCTCTTTCCTTTAGCAAGGTCGAAAAAAACCAACTTTCATGATTAATGAGAAAAAACATATTGAAAATGCCAAATAAGACATCATCTCAGGCCAGTGCAGCCTTGACATACTGTTCTTCACATCGAAAAATAGCAGAGGTGACTTGATCTTAAAAAAATGCCAGCAATTGCTCACTGTCTGTCAAACAGCTCATCATCTCCTCTTTGCTATGATTTGCTAATCTGTTACATCCATTCCTAAAGCCTATCCTTAAGCCATCAGCTAAGAACAGTGCAGCACCCAAATGCAGGGTGCTTTGCTCATATGCCCTGAACCTCAGCAGCATTTCAGAATGCTACCTGCTAAACCCCAGTGTAGAAGGTGCACACTGTGGCAGGAGGAGTCTGAAAATTTTCTCCCCATAACCAGCATGCAGGATCAGACATTCCTTTTGCTAGGTGCTAGGTCCAGCTGTCAAGATCTGTCTTTCTGAACTGGCCCCAGCAGAACTGGCCAAATTCTTTTTACCTCCTTGAAGAACTAATTCCTCACACACTGGCCAGCTGGCCATTAAATAACATGACTTCATCCCCTCCCAGCAGCTCTGTATGGGAGCTAGGGATCGCTGTGCTGCTGCTCCTGGGAGGCAGAAACTCACCCCTGAGCTGTGGCTGCAGCCAGCAGCCCCAGGCAGCCCCACAGAGGTCAATGGAAGAAGGACCAAATGCCCCTACTGTCCTTGTCACCCCTATGTCACCCCTTTGTCACATGTATAGTCTGGCAATGGCTTTTGCGCCACTAGTGCTCCTGTCCCTGGCAGATAAAGGGACAACTGTGTATCCGGCTGACACTTTCCCAAAAGCTCACAAGGGTATTTATACTGGGCTCATTAAAGCCAGTGTGACTCTTCCCCTTTGTTTCATTAGATTTCTTAAAAATCTTAACAGAAACCCTACATAACCTTGAATGACATGTTGGTGCAAGTGAAAGAACTTGAAATTCAACATTCTGTTTTGAAAATAATTAGTAGGATTTAAATGATAAAAAAGAGACACAAGTTACTTTGAGTATATACCACAGCTGGCATGCAAAAATACCTGTTTAGATTACAGATTTTCAGCAACAAAGTCTATGTTAGCTAGGATTTTATTCTGTGAAACAATGTAGACTGATGTTTATCATGTCGCAGATGCTTGGTTGCCTTAGGTATTATTTCTAGGTAGCATGTGAAGCCAAGGCTTGTGTTCTTGATTCCTAAAAGGATATCTTAAGAGAAAATACTCCAGTTAATCTCCTGAATCTACTACCCTCAGAAGATTAGCAAAGCTGAAGGTGAAACAAAATAAATCATCCAGAGAAGCAAATCTCCATTTTGACATTATATTTAAGGTAACACAGTTACATTTTGTCCCCTTCAGAGAACAGTGATTGCATAATAAAATCCAGGGTAAAGAATGGTGACCACTAGAATTGTATTGAGAGAAAATAACTGTGTAATTGCAGAGGATTTAATTTGAAATGAGAGTAAGGACTTACCTGTTCACAGTAGTAAATGTATTTTAAGTATCTTCTAAATCAAAATCAGAGTTAGGGAGGTGGTAAAACCCCAAAATGGAACCTTAAGGCTGTAATGAAGCAATACAGATAACAAAGCTTTGATATGATCATACATGGGATGGGCTAAACTAAATCTAATAGCAATTCCCACAAAATCAGAAGGTAGTCTTAGTGGAAGGAGCTCACTAGAATCAGTTGATCCAATCTCCTTCTTAAAGTATGGATAACCCCAGGTTGCTGCAACCCAGCATCTTGGCTACAGACATGTTGAAAATATCTAGTGATAGAGATGGCGCCTCCTCTCTGTACAAGCCGTTTCAGCATGTCTTCTCCTGCGGAGGCCACTGCACCTCCTAAACCAGAGCACCTGAGGCTCCCTTGGAGGGATGTCCCTTAACTGGGACAAGTCTCTCCCTGTTAGGAGGAGGAGAAGATGCCTCCTCCCAGAGTTCTTTGCTTCTTATTCAAACGTCCCCCACCTCTGCACCATTTTCTCCCCCACCCATTGGATCCTGTTTCCAATTCCACTCCATATATAAGTCCTGGTCCCTCACTCGTGCCCCGCCTTTGTTCCTGGACCCCATCACTTGAGGGTGGAATAAAACCTCTCTGTGGAACTCTAAACAAAGACCCTTCCCTTTTGTAATAAAAGGAAATGATTCATGCTAACTAAATTATAACTATTTAGAAAATTATTGTTATAAAGCAATAAAGGAAACTAGTGTTACAAAGCAGATGGGCCCCTTTTGCAGATGTTACATGTAAAAATAGGATACAGGATGTAGTTTTGAGATAAGTACTGTCTCAGGATAGAATCAACTTTGAGATGGACAAAGTTGGGACAGTTTCAAGTGTAAGATCTGAAGCTTTGGGGNCTGGGACAAGTCCCTCCCTGTTAGGAGGAGGAGAAGATGCCTCCTCCCAGAGTTCTTTGGTTGTTATTCAAACGTCCCCCAGTTCTGCTCTCCCGGTTGGCTCGTTGGCCTCCCCGCCCCTTTCTCCCTTAAATGTCCTTCTCCATGAATGTTCTCCCATCCCTGAGGCCCCACTGGCCCGGATTTGGTGCAATCCTCCGCCCACGTTCCGCCCCTGTTCCCCCATTGGTTCTCCTTGTATGTTGCCCCACCTCTGCACCATTTTCTCCCCCACCCATTGGATCCTGTTTCCAATTCCACTCCATATATAAGTCCTGGTCCCTCACTCGTGCCCCGCCTTTGTTCCTGGACCCCATCACTTGAGGGTGGAATAAAACCTCTCTGTGGAACTCTAAACAAAGACCCTTCCCTTTTGTAATAAAAGGAAATGATTCATGCTAACTAAATTATAACTATTTAGAAAATTATTGTTATAAAGCAATAAAGGAAACTAGTGTTACAAAGCAGATGGGCCCCTTTTGCAGATGTTACATGTAAAAATAGGATACAGGATGTAGTTTTGAGATAAGTACTGTCTCAGGATAGAATCAACTTTGAGATGGACAAAGTTGGGACAGTTTCAAGTGTAAGATCTGAAGCTTTGGGGTTTTTTATGAAATGCAAGGCTAATTTTTGGAACATCATGCTTACTTACATAACACAATGCTTAGTATGCACGTGCACCCTGTAAGGTTATCCAGGGGACAACGAGGAAGACTACAAGCCTTCATCCAAAAGACCACCAAAAGAAGACAGAAGACCCCCTAGCTACAAGTGAAGCATGCACCATGAAGTACAGTGATGTAGATGTTTAGATTCAGAAATAGGAGGAAATTTACAGGAAACATTGATGAATATGTATTAGCACATAGTATATAAGTTTAGTTTGAATTGCTCTGTTTTGTATGTGAGGAGGGAGACAATCCCTCCCTGTACCCTAGTCGGTTTTGCTTATGCCTTATCAGAACCTTAATCAGACTTAATAAATCACTGCCAAATTTTTATGTGCTTATTTGATTGTATTCCTTTTATACAAAATTGCTACTCAATTCAAATTGATGCTAAATTTCAACTTTGTTGTTATTAAATTAGACATATAGGACTTCATTTATAGCACTTCCTTACTGCTGAGGGACTTATCACAGCAACACAGTGTGAGTGTTGGGAGATGGTGTTGGTGTGCCTGTGACTCCTGGCTGCTCTCCACCTGGGGACACTTCCAGAAGGTTGCAGCACCTTTCCCCCTCCACCCACTGCAATATTCTCCACCTTGGTGAAGTTTTTCTTCATCCTTCTCTGGACTCCTGAACTCCAGTTTCCAATAACTCTCTTGTGCTAGGGTCCCCTAGCTGGACACAGCATCTTAAAATAGCCTCACAAGTATCAAATGGAGCAAAATAATTGCTTTGTTCATCATGCTGGCTGCTCCACTGGGGCCCACCACTTCCTTTCTGGGTTTCCAGGTCCTTTGGGTCTGGATCTCTCAGATTTCTCCTGCTATTCAGCATTATTCCAGCACAGATGCAAGGCTTTGAATTTTTCTTTATTGACAAATACCCCATCCATTTTGATTTTAGGAGTAACATGAGAAGTCATGTCCAAAGCCTTGGTAAATAAGTCCAGCCATAAATTTAGTAATAAGTGAAAGAAATTAAGATATAAATACAGAACATGAATGCCTGCCCCTGCCCTATTTAACAGTTTTAGCACCAAACAATTCCTGAGAATCCCTGGGCTTTTTTTTTTTTTACATGTAAGATGCAAAATGCCTTGCCCATATTCAAGCTCTATTTAAGCCAGTTAGTTTGGGTACCACAAATACTGCAGGCACTCACTACAGCTCATTCTCCCTACCAAGGCACACAGGGCTCTTGAGGTTGTCACAGCTACATCGTGTCTGGTTTCCCAGCTATCTGAGTTATACCTAGCTGAAGGCTTCTAATAATTTTAAAGGTGTTGGTTGGTATAGGTATATTCCAAGGACCTTCAGATACAGACAATTTCGAGAGTTATCATTCAGTTACTGTTTCATTGCTGAAGACAGACAAATAAGGACCTCAGGGAAAATACAGACTAATCTGAAGGCCAGGAAGGAAGAACAGTATGTCAGGGTGATCCAAAAATCCAGGAAGGCTTTCCTGAAAATATTATAAAAATATAACAACATCCCACTGTATATTACTAATGGAAGGGAAAAGTAGTTCTTTACAGAAATATCTGTGAGATCAGACAGCAACATACAAAGCCCCAGAGTCAAGGAGCAGGGACCAGGGCAAAATTTTATTTGGATATTTACCTAAAACTGAGAAAACATCTACATTGCCATTGAAATCAAGTAGGTGGTAACTAAATACATGTGTTCATAAACTAGTCACATAAGGAAAGGCTGGAGTAGGAATGTATGATCTGGATGAAACTTCTATGTGTCTAAAGAGACAAGTCTATATGTACTTATAGAGAGGGTACCGATTTAATTTGCTTCAAGGTTCAGTGTTGGGTCAGAGACAAGTGTAAATTTACTTGAACTAAATTCACTTGGATTTCATCACAAATCTGGGGATATTCTTCCTAGATGGTTCATTTTTCTTCTTACGTTCCTAGTGACACAGTATCTAAATCAATACCTCCAGTCTATTCCAGTCCTTTGTATTTAAAAGGATGTATATGTTTAATTTAAGCATATTCATTAGATCAAAAGCATCCAGGCATTTCTGTGAATTTTTCAACTTTCTCTCAAACATTTTTTTTCACATCGTGGATTAGACTATACTTTTCTTTCTA
Organism: Donacobius atricapilla; assembly: GCA_013397315.1. NCBI lineage: Eukaryota > Metazoa > Chordata > Aves > Passeriformes > Mimidae > Donacobius > Donacobius atricapilla. The sequence goes on from WBMY01015175.1 coordinate 32,692, forward strand.
AAAAAGATATAATTCTAAATCAAAGCAAGAACAAGCAAGCCTCTCATAAGCAAAAAAGAAAACCAAAAATAAATCCACACTCATTCAAAAAGCAGGCTGCAATCTTTTCTAATTACTTCCATAACCCTAAGCAAGCCACATTTCCCAAGAGAGCATATGAGATAATCCTTGAACATTAAGAAACGCGAGGAAAATGCAGCAGATTTAGCAGGCAAATTAGAGAGAGAGAGGACTGAGCACCTGGGAAAGAAACATGCTTCAGCATTCATTATACTGACTGTTCTTTCTCACAATCTGGAGAAAAACATCCATCACTTTTCATTCCACAGTTACACAAGCAATTCAGGGAGTTTTACACTGCAAATAATTTTATTAAAAAAAAAAAAAAAGTATTTCAATACCCTGACTGCTATATAAGCAGCAGGCTCAGGTATGAAATTTTCCCAAAAGTGCCTAGAAAAGGATTTTTTAAAATAGGAGCCAGGATGATAACTGTCCTACAGAAATATTTCATGTAATAGCACTCAGCAAGTTAGTATCCTTGCTTTTGTCCTCCACGTATTTAGATGAAAATACCTAATTTTGTCTTACTACTAGAAATGGTAGGAACCTATCTTCTAATCATGAAAGGCTAGAAACTAAAAAGAGGGAGCTTTTGGGCTCCTGCAAAATTTCACTTGGAAGCACTGTGATGACTTTTCTTCCACTGTAAAAATGTGTGCTGTTTTGAGAGGTTGATTTCTTTTCAATGGAATACTCATAGAAAACACTGTGAGCACTTTTTGCATTTTTTTTCTAGCAGCTGTGATTCCAGTGCCATCAGGTAGTCACACAACAACTGTGGCTCCTGTGAGGTAATTTATTCCCACTTTTGAAAGCTCAAAGGAAAAATTCATATAATATTTTTTTGTGGGATAAGTTATGAATGTTTTCCTCTCTCTTGTTTTTGAATGAGGCTTTGAAAAATTAGGTATCTTCATGTCCCCATGCAAAGGTGGAGAGGGAACAGGAGTGGCTGTGGAAGAGTAGGTGCCCACCACCATATTCACCACTCTCTTTGGAAGGTGTTGCTCCTGTGTGTGATCCCTTATATCCCCAAAACACTCCCTGTGAAGCTCAGGGTATGTGCTGAAGCCCTTTTAAAGAACTGAGCATTACTCTCTCATCATCAGGCAAAGCAGAAAAGATTCAACATTGTCTTAAAGGTTTCAAGCCCTGCTACAGCAACAGCAAATGCTTACTGGGCATAGGGAAAGTGATTTGAAATTTTATTTCACTGCTTCGTTTGAGCTCAGCAGCTCAAACAAACTTCTGAAAACCAGAAAGGAGGCCTAACTTTGCATGCACACTCCTAAAAGAAACTATCTCCTCTCTTTTTGTGCATAAAATTGTGTATGCATAAAAATACCCCTCAAAGCTATGATATGTTTTAACTTCATAGAATAACACTAAAAGATACACTTCAATCAGCGATGAAGAGGCTCTTTTGAATTCCTAGATCTTGTACTAACAAGGAGGGAAGTTTGTATCATTGATTCTGGCATTCTCATACTAAACATAGTGACTCAGCTAGATGCTGATTTTAATTATCTCTTTTTTTCCTTTATTTTTTAATCTGCATTTTTAGTATGTGTAGAGGCACCGCTTCTCATATACCAATAACTCATTTTACCTGAAAAGCTGTCACACACAAATTAAGGTGGGTATATCTCTCTTCCCTTGTTTCTCAGCCTGCACACATGCACATTAATTACAAGCAGAAAGCACAAATGACACCACATACTCCAGAGCATCTGCTCAGGCCTTAATTAATCCAACCTTTACACAGTCCCCATGGCAACAATGCTCAGCAGACTACCCAGATTTGGAATATTCAATAGAGCATTTTACATACCATATTTTATTCAAATTGGGGCTGCAGAAATACTCCTGTGCCAGCAAAGTAGTGTCAGTGCTGATGTGAACAGAATGAGTCCTTGCTCAACTTGACCCCTCCTCATATATTACCTCATTAAAATGTATAATAGCATTCAAGTCACATTAAAGCAGACACACTCTTTCAAAACCTAGAAAGAAATCCATTACCACTTTTTTACATTTAAAAAAAACCTTCAGGCTTCAAAATATGAGTAGGAATATTTTGCAGGGCTGCACCTGCAACTCGTATCATTAAGGTGATTATGAAAATATTAGTAGCAAATAAGAACTTCTTCGGTGTATTTCTTATCTCACTAGTCCTCTTATCTTATCAGCTTAGGCTCCAAACACATGTTTTGGCAAGGTGTGATCCCCATCCTTTAGATGTTAATAGAGGCATTTTGATGTAAGAGAGGTTGCTTCAGCTAATGGAAGAGTTGCTTATTTTAGTTATTCTGTGGGCAAGGGGCCCTCATTCCCACTTTTCTTTTGTACCCACCTATGTTGAGGGAGGCACTGGATTGGATTCCTCCAACATGGCAGTGACAGGACTCACTGTCAGGAATTAAAACTTTGTCTCAGCCCCACCTAGGGAAGGTAGTTCTGGTGGCCAAAGTTTAGTAGCAAGTCATAGTCCACAAGCCATCTTTTCCCACAGCCAGCACAGTACTGGGAGGCTGTTGGGATAATCCTCTCAGGCCAGCCTCAAAGCAGGAAGCACTGTTATCTCAGCTATCTCAGTTTCTCACTGCTATCTCAGCTGTTTTCCAGTGCACACATGCCCAGCCAGCCCTTTCCTCAGCTCTGGGAAGGGACCAGCACAACGCCCCTGTGCCTGTAGGCCAGGCTCCCTCGCTGGAGCTAGAGAACATTAAAAAAGCCCCCCAAAAACACTGAAAAAAGCCCAACCAAAACCAAAAACAACAACTAACCAACCAACCAAACAGCAAAAAACCTTCCAAAAAAACCCATGACAAATGACTCGAGTAGGGATTTTGATAAAACTGTGGATGAGAAGGAGGGCAGGAGCAGGCAACTTTAGTTTGTGACTGTGTACGAGTGACAAGTGGATGGATGGAATGTTGGCTTGGAAAACCTCTGAGTGTTTGCATCTCCTACACCACCATATCTTTCCTCTGGGTATTAAATTACAGCTTTAAACACTGACAGCATACAGAGTTAAAAAGAATTATTTTGCTATTGTATGCAGACAAGTATGTTGGTCTGAAACTATGCACAAATTAAATGTTCATCTGAGTCCAGGCATAATCTAATTATTGCTTCCTTTTGAAGTAAGAGGAACAATATTTACTGAGTAAATTATGGATGTCTAAAGGTAAAGCTTGCTTTGAAGATTAAACAACACACATGTTGTTAATTATTGTAACCATACTTGACCCTTGTTACTTTGCAAAAATTTGAACACATTTTGAATTTTCACAGAGATGTTGTGTTTTAGAAGGCAGTATTACATATCCTTGACAATTTCCTTTTATTACACGGCAACATGAAAGAGAGCACCACATATATGAGAGGCTGAGTGTGTGATATGTGTAGTGCATAGTTTCTCTGCAATTCAAAGTAAAATCCCTCTTTTAGCATAGAGGGGCTGCAGGCAGTATGGGGAAGTCATCCTCACCAGTATGGGGCACATCTGTGGGCCCCCCACACCCTAACATCTCTGCCCCTGGGGAGACAAAGCCAGGCCAGATGCCTGCTGCAAAGGGCCCACAGTATCCCAATTTTGTGCTGGGGAAGCAATTGTGACACAGCAGCAGACAGAGAAAGGCAAGGCTATCTCCAGGAGATTAGACAATGTAATCTCATTAACCTTCTCTGACCACTGTGGGTTCTCGATCCATGGAAATACTTCAGGCTACCTGGCTATAAAATTTTATATCTCAGTCCATCTTATTCAGCTTTACTTTCATCACTAGAGCTACCCAGTACTTTAATTATACACCATCACACATTAACAAAACCCCTAATCAAATAATAAGACATTATTGTTATAATAATGTAATTCCACAGATTACTTACACAGGTGTTTCTGCCAGTGACTCCCTGAATGCTGTACAAAAGAAGCAGTTTCCACTATTGCTTGTGCTGCTTATTTATACAGTCACTTATCTTTGAGTCCCTGTCACTTTGTCTGACAGTTCATAATCTAACTTTGCATGGAAGTGAAGCATTTTGTCTGAATGTCAAGCTTGGATCCAGGTCTGCATGCTCCAAATATATGACATCTCTTTTATGTTCAGGCTCATCTCTATAATTACCCCAGAACTGCTGATGGTAGTGGCAGAAATAATAGGTTGGAAACATCTGACCGATGCTTAGGGAAATGCTTCTGCTTATCAGAAGGCAATTGTGAAATTAAGTGGTAAGCACAGTTGACTTCCATTTAATTGAAATTAAATTCCATTTAATTGATGGAAGGACTGCATTCGGGTGAATTTCAACAGGCCAGGTGTTCTGAACTTCAAATTTCCCTGAAAGAAGAATATGTTGAGTTTGGTGTCTGCAAACCATGCTGTTACACATGATCGGTGTCCTTGAGAAGTATGTTGGAAGCATGCCATTTCATGGGGTTTTTAGAGACTCCAACACAGTCCTGCCTGTAGGACAAGCAAAAGTAACCAATCATTTACCAATAAACTAAACTTCTTCCTCACCTTTTGGTGGTTCCATATCTTGTCCTTGAAAGTTGTTATCCCAATCCCTTTGAAGAATTAGGCTGTAAATTAAATGAGAACAGCTGGAGTCAGGATTAGAAATTGAACTTCTGCTGTGCAGATTGTGATTTCCAGTAAAACAGCTGATGCACCCTACCTTCTGTCAATAATTACTTTGTGTGAAATATCCTTCAGTGCTCAGCATTTATTTTATATGCCAAAAGAGGCTTCCCAAGGCTGCAAGCCATCTCTCACAGCCTGCACACAGCCATCCAGCTTCAAGATAGGCACTGAAGGGATGGGAGCCAGGCAAGGGGGTGATCTGAACAACACACAGCTTACCCCAGGACCCCACCACCCCCACCACTCTGCTCTGTGGCAAAGCAGACATGCAGCCAGGATTGAACATGCAGCCATGCATGCTCCCAGGCATCACCTTCAGTGACACCAAATGGCCTGGTGCCACAGCCAGGCTTGGTTTTCCAGGCTGCAGCACCGTCGGACTGATGATATCCGTGTACAAACCCCTTCCCTCAGTGTTCCTCTTAGGGGCCATCCAAAAAATGTCCTTGTATCTTACCTGGAACATTAACAGACATCTGAAGTTTCTGAGGGAGTCATCCACTCACCATGCACAGATCACTCACAGGCACACTCTGCCTCCTATACCCTGGAGTTTCACCTTATGGTAACACGTTCTGCCCTGCCAGACACAGAAAAATACCAACCACACCCTCTAGTCTGGAGATGTAGATGTTTACTGAGAACTTTAAGGAATATTATTCTAAAAAATTTTTCAACTGAAGGCCTTGGCATCAACTGGAAGGTATTCTGATGTATTTAAGACATCTTCCACAGCAATAGGATTTCCTACAGGCTCATGACTTACAGCCCAGACATTCTGGACCACTAGTCTAAATATCAAATGAAGGTCAGCTGAGGCAAGAACATAATTTCCATGGTAGGATAGCATTTTCAAGCCATCTGTAAGAAGGGAGGGAATCCTACTCACAGATACACAGCTCTGTGTCAGGTTTTTCTCTTCATGGGACATCTGCAGATCACTGCCAGATCTCAGAGTAAATCATTAATTTGATGTGGGCTTCTGAGGAGATCACACCTTAGCTTTGTATCCTCCAAGTCCTTCCTTTACCTGCAGCATGGTCACTGTCCAGTCTTGACAAGCTGTTTTGATACTACACAAGTATCAGGCACTTGGAGATATTTTTATGAGGTCTGTGCCATCTTGTCAGTTTACCTGGTGTCTGGACATGAGTTTAAAATCAGATCAAATCTGGTCACGTGAGATTTTGTGAAGGAAAGCAGCATCAGCAGAGAGGCAATTTCACTCTTAATGTTTTCTTTTTCACTGACAATTTGGGTATTCGCTGTGAAAACTTGCTCCTTAATTAAAAACTGGAAAGAAACCCCAGAGGATAAGGATAGTTACCCTCCACTGACTGAAAGCTCAGTCAGTGCTATTGAAGTTATTTTTGTCCACTTGGCTGCTTTGTATCTGGAACTGACCTATAATGGCTTGCTTTAGCACTCATTCAGCAATGCTAGGACAGCTGTGTGCATGGAGGAAATGGGGACAGTTTTCATTTTAGATGAAATATTACCTACTTTAACCAGGAGCAGCACCAATTTCTCAAGTTTCTTGCACTACTTAAAAGGGGCACAAGTGGGTTCACAGCTTGGCCTGAGCATCTTCACTGAGCTGGACACAGGAACTGCAGGCATCCTGTTTGTTCACTTGCATGGCAAGGCCAGGGCTGATTACTGATCTCCACAAGCTGTCTTCAGTTCATGCAATTGTTTGTCTACGTCAGTTTTTGTTATCAGCAGTGGTAACCTGGGTGAGTGGAAGGTTGATGCCTCTGCATAGCTCCTGTAGTATGGCTTGGCAGTTTTACAGAAATCTGATTGAGATTTCTCTTGTGTCTGTTAAGCCTCCACGGGAGAAATTTTTGTTTGAGCTTACATGCTTCACTGTCCCTTTCGTACATACGTGGGCACTTGCTCTCTCTGGCACTGGAATTTAAAAATGTGGCATCTAGCTGTTCTCAAATTGTCAGTCAATCAATTAGTAGTATGATCAATAGACTTTTTTTCTCTGAATAAAAAAGCTTGTTCCATTAAGGAGCTTAGAAACACCTTCTTAGAACAGACACTCTTCCTGCCTTTAGCAGCTTTTTAATGTTTCTTTTCTCTTCTCCCGGTCTCCACTCAGGATATTTCAAAGACTCAAACTCAGAATTTGGTGGATGCTGCAGACCTCCCTGTGGCAGAACCTTCCCATTGAAGGGGTGGCAACATCCTGATCTGGGCCAGAGATGGAGTGAGGAGAAGAGGAAGAAACTTCAGCACAGATGATCCATGGAATAAGAAACACAGCTCTCTGGGAATTTGAGAGCCAATTACGGACCTGAATAGAGATGCTTCCAACAGTGCTCTGCATGTCAGGGAAAAACACTGACACTCCCAGGTGAGGTACCTGGATCATTTCATGCCCACAGCCTGCAAAAGCCTTGCAAGTTCTTCTGCAATCTGTGTAGCCTTTGATGAGCACCTCAGAGAAGTCTAGTAGATTATTGTCTGATGCAATTTTTCAGAGCAAAGGGCTGGATTGATGACAATACTTCAGAGTAATGCCAGCCTCACTTTAGAATAATGCCTCAAAGGTTATCCTTTGAGGGTTTTCCTTTATATTGAAGAAATGGAACACTTTTTGGCATCAGCCTGCCAAAGGGAGCCTTTTTGCAAAATTTAAGCCATTGAATTCAGGCCATCCTCACACACTTATCTCACTATTTTGCAGCAAGACAGAAAAATCTTTTTGGAGGTTAACATGTAGCTGTCCTTATGACTAAGATTATCAAGAACACTCATAGCAACTTCTGCAGTGCTTCTACATATAAATCTTTACTAGGGATAAGAAAACAACAAATGCATCCATTTGCCTTGGAAAAATGGCAGAGATCAACTGCCATGTTCTGAAGTTCCACAACTCTGTAAAAGCAGACATCCAGCCTGTTTCAGTATGCTAATGCTCTACAAACTGTGCTGTTTCTACTTCTGTAACATAAACCAGGCTCAGTGAAACTTTTGGATGGGAAGGATTTGGGGTTGGAATTCTTGTTGGAATTCTTGTCAAAGAGAATATTCATTAGAAGGTATCCAAACAGTCACACTGTTTCTCCATTTTGTCATCAAATGCACAAGGAAAACTGCAGCTCTCCATTGCTTTCAAAATTCAGCCTGAGCAAGTTGCACATTACTTACCACAACACAATCTCTTTTACTTTGAATGAACACCATCACACTGCAAAAATGTTTTTAGCAGCAATATGGCACGTGACAAAATTGGCACCTACTTGATTAAGATGCAGCAAAAAATATTACTTGCTTTTTTGAACTAGGTGGGTGGCATATAAATTAATGCAGCTAACAGGGCTCTCTAAGTAAAATGATTTGTATTCCTTACATGGAACTAACCCACATTTTTTTCAATCATTTCAGTAAACAAACTTTGAGGAGTTTTGCTGATAGTCTGATCTGTATTTAATGTAGCAATTTGAAAATAACATGGATGACCTTTGTGAAAAATCTCTTAGAAATGCAGCTAAGTGTGTTGTTTAGCTTAATACTCAAGTAGCATCCAAGTGAAGAATTTGCTCCCTTTTGGCCTCACTCTACAAATGATTTAATACACAAATACAAGGGTCTGGACCCACACTGTAAGCTCAAGCTCTTCATTAATTTCTTCTCTACCATTACTACAGACTTGCTGAAGAAAAGATTTGTTGCAAGTTTGCCTTAGAAGTCTTTTAAAGTTGCTTGATATACTAACTTTACTAGCATACAACATTAAGGAGAAAATGCTGGAAAAGTCAAGGCATTACAGCAAAGAAATTCCTTCTTTGTTAAAAGATGGAGAAAAAAATTAAAAGAAGAAAAAACAAACAGAAAGCTCATCCTGGTCCCATTGATATTTGTAGTGCAGCAACTACTCCTTTAATTTAAACACTGAAATTAATGACTAAATTAGATTCTAAGCTTTCAGAGGCAAGATGCTTTGAGAAGCACAGTAGAACGAAAACACAGTATAGGGGATGGGTGAAAAATAACCGGCTTTGCAAATAAGCCAGCTTCAAAATAACATAAAAAAGGTGAAGAGAACTTCTGAATATATTTTTCTAATTAAAAAAGAAGATGCAGCATTAATACATGCCTGATGATAACTGAAAACACAGATGGCTACAATAGCTGAGTCTCACAGGGGCTGTGTTTAAATTCTGCTAAGTATTAAGAAATGCTTAAATAATGGAGAGAGCACAGGGGTGCATAATACATCTTGTTATAAAGAGCACCTGTCGAGACCATAGTGACCCGTACTTTAAACATTTTCTACAATTAAAATACCTAAATCTAGAGGCCACCTGTTTCCTGCCTTTGCCTTTCTGAAATGGCAGGAGTTTTACTGTAAACAGAGGTGAGCAAAATAAGACGCTGCCTGATTTTAAGGGACTTAAAGAATTTGCACAACAGCTGAAGTCTGGGCCAGCCACTTTTCAGCTCCCAGCCCCTCAATGAAAACTGATGAGAGGAGCAAGTATTGTCTCCTCCTCTCCTGGTGGCAAGACGCTTACGTGGGAATTCCCACACCAAACTGGGACAGCAGCTATCCATCCAGCAGCTTGGATTTGACAGTAACCAATACCAGATGTTTCAGCCAAGCCATAACAAAATGCAAAGAGAGTGAGTAACTGTGGAGAAAACTGTTCATTTTTTCCCAGTTTCCCATGGGTTTCCGGGCAGGGCACATATCCTGGGACATACAGCATCCCAAGAAATTTGTCTGTCTACTTAGAAATTTGGCAAAAAAGTTGTTCGGGTGGCAACCCTGAATTTGTTGCTGACTCTCTGTCCTTACTGCAGGGCCCTTAAGAGAAGTTGGATCCACATTTTAAATTTTAAGTGAAAAGTAAAGAAGGTAAAACAATCCTAGAAATTCTAAAAGAGGGAATAAAATAAAGAGATATATTTTTAAAGCACTGTCAGGTTAGCAGGAGTCTTGAAGGCTGGACATCGACACTGGAAACCACATCTGCAGGCCCAGTCTTTCCCTGATGACATCTGCACATCAGTTAATACCCATCACTCCAGGTGCTTGGTTGTTTGCCCAAGATACCAGCCAAACAACTACTCTGGAGTCCAGTCAGATGCAGCTCAGAAAGCTCTGCTTTAGGGTGTGCCCCACAGCAGCCGAGTCCCTGGAAGGAAATCCTCCTCAGTCAGGAAACTCATGCTAGCAAATGCACATATCTGAAACTCCTGCAAAGGCTGTTGCACGACACAAGGCTCAGGGTAAAATGGAAACCCCTGGCACCTTGGGCTTACCCAGGCAAATGGGTGGGAGCAATCCTGTGCTCTTTTGCTCCTTGAGGTGGGCAGATTTGAGGTAGCCCTGATTCAGGAGCTGTGCAGCTGCTTTCCTGCTGCCTCTCTGCCAATGCCATCAGCCACGCTGTTGGGCATGGCACATCCTTGGTTTTGCCAGCTGAAATACACAGCTTTGGCTGCACAAGACCAGAAACACACATCTGCAGCAGAGCTCAGTACAAACAAGGCCTGGACACATTTTTTTTTCTTTTCTTTTTCTTTTTTTTTCTTTCTTTTTTTTTTATTTCTTCGGAGGATCTCACAATGAATCAAAGTTACAGTTTTGCAGAGATGCACAGAACATTTATGCAGTTTGACAGAAGTGTACAAATTTTTCAGAAAGACAAAAAGGCACAAAAAAGCTTTCTTACTGCCTAACAAACAGAGAATCCCATGAATCTGAAAGCAGAAAGCTAACTGACTTCTACACAGGAAAGCAGTGGAGTTTCAGGAGAGTTCAGTTAACTGAAGCCTACTATTTATCCCCTTTCTTTTCTTTTGACTAGTGAGATGGTTTCATCTGGTAAATTTTAATGTGTAAGGACACTTACTGAAATGAGGAACAGTTATAATACAATAACTGATTTAGTGCATCTCTGCACAGAAACTGGCAGTAGTATCAAAATGATAATAGGCTTTGGGACGTGGAAAAACAGCTACAGTTATGAAATTATGCTCAGACCATAAAAAAAAAATCCCCTTCTGAGCAGTTCCTGAGCTAGAAGATAAGGAAAATGACCCAACAGCTAAGGGTATGTAGAACATTTCAGCGAAGACTAGAGCCATCATTCTTACATTGCTGACTTCTCATGTTGTATCACAACTATTAGAACGTTTCTGATACACACTCTGAAATCTCAAGTAGCAGACCTATCTCTCTTAGCTCATCCTTGTAAAAAGCGGACTTGAGAAAATCAACACTGGTTTCCAGTCCTTGGTGGCATCTTTTCAATTTCAAAATGTTAGGTCTCCCCTGCTTCTCATTGCTTCTTGCAAAGCATTTGAAATCATGTCATAAATTAAAGATTACACAACAAAGGCTTCAAAATAACTTACTTACTGTATTTATCATGGGGAAAGTTTTGTATTTAATAGTAAATACTACCCTAAAAGCCAGATGGTCATACAGAGAGTGACTACAGAAATTTAGAAAAGCAAACACAGTTACCTTTCCAAAGTGCTACTGAGATTAGAAAACAAGTTATCAGAGGTAAACAATCTTTTCCTCTACTCTGGCTCCACTTTCTGCATCCTGCAGGCTCTCGGGCTGGTGGTTCAGCAGCAGTTTGTCTACCTGTGGTGACTGGGTGGATCCCTGGTTTGGAATGCTTGTCTGGGGACCCTGGGTCTGTAGTGCCTTCAGATCTGTAACACACAAGAGAAGAACAGGAGACAATGCATTTTCTGCCATGCCCATGCCATCAGAAACAGCAAATTCTGACCTTTTCATTAGCACCATTTTCTAGTTTGCTGCGTCTGTCTAAAAAGGAAAACACTACTCTAGAACAAATTATACTACAGCCTGGTGAGAGGTACCTTACCCAAAGTTGGTGAAATCTATTCAAGTAATAATAATAGTAATTAATATGTAGCCATACTTTACTAAACAGACACCCAATAATGGAAAGACAAAAAGGAGGTCAGAATTGAGCTGGAGGGAAAGACACAGCATATAATCAGAGCCTTTGTTAGTAATAATACAGTTATAACATTAATACAGTTTTCATCATTACACAGAATTTTATTTGTAAGCCTTCCTTTTATGGATGCAAAAGAATTAAGTGAGCAAAGTTAAAAGTCTACATGGCTGGCACTTGTATTCTTTTTCTACCAAGTTTGCCTGTGTTTATTTGCACAAACTGCCTACTCCTTTTTGATCCTTTTGGTGTGAAATGGAGAGAAACACTTGCACCCAAACACCAGAACATTATTTCACAATGATCTTGTTATCTTTCCCCAAATGCAGAGAATCAGATAATTGTTTTGCAGCATTGCACAATGAACCTTTCTATGATGATCCACATATAGCTTCAAAAACAAAAAAATATGACTACAGTTGGGTTTTATCCCTAGCCAGCATCCTGTAGCACTTTGGGCCCTCAGGAACTGCATCTCAGTAGATGCTTTGGCTTTTCTACATCTGTATTCCTTCAAAGCAACTTTACCATAAGAATGAGCTGCAGAACAAAGAATGTGTATCCTCATGCATAGCGATGAAAAATATCTGAAATGGATATGCTGCAATATTTTTCACTGTAATCTTAGCCTGACCAACTCTTCTATTACATCAGGAGGGTTAAATTTTCATTCCTCCCTCTCAAAAAAAGGAGTCTGCAGAAAGAAAGGGAGCTTGGAACTCCTTGTACAGCATGGTAATGCTAGAAGCAGGCAATCCAAGAACTGGGGTTCTTTGAGCCTTGATCATTCATGCAGGGCTGAAGAGACATTTCATGCTTGCTCTGGTCTGGTCCCTATTTCTCATATATGTGTGCAATGGAAATCTATTGTGAAGGATCTATTTGAGTTTTTACACACCATGTCACTGAACTGGTGGCAATTCATAATGACACCTGCCCACATTTAGCATTCCCCAAATATATGTGATTTTCATCAGTCTTGCTCACTGAGGCAGGAGCTGAAGGCAAAATAAGCTTTCTGGCACCCTGAAAAGCCTAGGCTCTCTGGCTGCTCGCTGGCATGGGGTGTGTGGAGCAGTGTGGGATGATTATGCAAAGGGCATGTGGGAACATATTATATCACAGACTCTGCCCTCAGCATCTTCTCCTCTTTGATATTCACACAGCTGAGGGGAGCAAACAGGCTTTGGAGCTGCAGCTCCCAGCATAAGCCACATGCATCTTATCCTTGGTGCCAAGACTGCAGGGTCAATGGCAGGAGCAAGGTATATATAAAAGAGCTTAGTCATAGTGGGATGACACATAATGTTACAAAAATTAGTCAGTTGTCTTTCTTTTACTGTTTTATACTGGATTAAGTTTCAGTCTTGATGAAAATCCAGAGTAAGTCTTGATTGCAAGTGATTTGTTTGCAATACATAACACAGCAGGACTTGACTCCCTAACTTAGTCAAATAGTGCTGATTTTTTGAAGATGATGTCTACATTTACTTCTTTTTGATGGATATGTTGGAAAAAGATTGCAATTTGCAGCCCACAGAAGAAAGCAAAAATATGTCTATCTGTCTTTATGAAAACTGGATACATTTGGTTTGTTTGCTTATTAAAAAGAGCCCTAATAGAAGTCCCTCAACTTCTGAACACAAAATTACATTTTGGGGTAATTCTACCTGCATTAATATTCCTTTTAAGTCCTGTGAGTCTATTCACATTACCCAAGTCATGTGCATAAGAATACCAGGGAGTAAACACTTATTTGAAAGACCTGTTTCCAAAGTTTATGAAGTACATAATTTGAGAAGCCTAATTACAAATTTGAAAATACACAGAAAAGAAAGAGAAAGACCTTACATGCATTTATTTTCCACCATCAAAACTAAACAGCTACTGCTTCACGTGAAATTAAAACAGTAGCTGTTTCTAAATAATTTCTCATTAACTGTTGTAACTGTAAGCAGCAGAGCTGAGCAGTGGAAACTGTCAGCATTCTGGAAAAACAAATCAGATCCTGTCACTATCAAAATAAATGATTTATCACTAGTTTAGCTGCCTTTTTTTTTTTTTTCCCCTAAATACATTGAATCTGGAAGCCCTGAACAGCAGGGGAGCACTACGGAGGTAAAAGCACAGCTGCTGCTGGGGTGGCGATAGGCTTCAGGTTGGGAAGGTTGTACTTAATCTAACTGAGGAGGGAAGGAGATGGTTTTGGATTCACTTCAGGTGGCACTCAACACAGACTCTGCCTAATAAAGCACAGTGTGTCCCCAAGGCCAACACACTTAGCCTGCCATCGGGGACAGTGGCTGCTGGATCTCTGCCCAGTGCCATGCAGCAGCTGAGCCAGGAGACCAGCTGGTGTCACAGGCAGCAGCGTGATGTGCCCTGAGAGCAGATGCATGTGGAGTGTGGAAGGAGTGCTGGAAATGGTAACAACAGTTCCAGGTGAAGGCTGAGTGAGAGAAGTGGACTGAACTGCCAATCAGCCCTGGTTCTTGTAATGTAAAACAGTGATAGCAGCCAAGAAGCCTCCCCTGAGCTCCCTGGTACAGCATGGGGAAATTGAGTTGCCCTTGTCACCAAGCAAGAAAAAAGGGAGAGAAATCTTCCTCTTGAAAAACTGTCCCAAAACAAGGAGGAAATTTCTGAAACCAGACTTGAAAATATCAGCAGCTGCCTACTAAAGAACTCTGAGAGCTGAGGATGGTCAATAAAAATAAAAAAGGAAAACAAACTGATTGTTTGTGCAGACAGCAAGGCAAAGGGGCTGCCACCAGAAGGTGACATCCAAGAAGCTCTCCCGTGCTCCCCTGGGACATCCATGGGAACTCCCCAGCCCATCTCCAGGCCCATTCTCTGCTGCACTGAGGCAAACATCAGAACTCGCCATGGATCAGGAGTCAGGTAAGTACAGACCACTGGCCTTTCGTGAGCTCCCTTCAATGCGATTGTAATTTATCTACCAACATCTGCCACAAAACGATTTCTGTTTAAATCCAGCATCCTTTTTTTAATCCTTTTTTCCTGCTCCTCTCCAAGCCACGGACAGATGCTGTCTCCGGCAGGCTGTGTCCGGCTCAACAGCGTGGCCGCCAGCCCAGCATCCCCATCACCAGCGCCTGGCCAAAGCGGGGTCCGGACCCCCTGCCCACATCCTTCCTGCCCGGGCTGGGCTCTGCCTGCTACCCTGCTCACACACCCCCGCAGAGAGCACAAACCACAGGGCTGTACCGGGCCATAGCCATCCACTTGCTCATTTACACTGTTTTTCTTTCATGGTTAGATAAATACAGCGAATACTCCCTGATTGTTTGTAAAGCTTTAACAAAATTGAGCTGTAGCTCAGATTCTTCCACAGTCTGCTCTGACACAGCTTTCTGCTCTCTTCCTCTTTTGCACCAGCCTAGAGCTGTCAGCACCCCTCTGTACCCTGGACCCCAGAATTTATGTGCAAACTGAAACCCCCTTTACCTGTTTCTCACTTACATAAAATATGTGTCCCCTACAGTATTCCAGGTAATTCTTTCCTTAACAACAAGGCAGATCTCCAGCTGCATCATGGGTACACTAGGTAAAAGTGAACAGTAGACCAGAGAACTCCACTCTTTGAAAGGTGGGCTGTCAAACACCCGCAGCAAAAAAGGGTGTGCTTGAGGCTGGTGACCAAATTTTAGGAAATCTGTGACAGCACTTCAGCCTTTTGGGGACCTGTTAGCCTGTGCCACACCTCAGTATTAAATACTCCTAAAGTACAGCTTTTACTCCTTTTAATCTCAGCTGAGACCATTTCATTAAATAAAGAAGCCTAACACATTCCCAGCAGTCTTCCCCACCAACTTTTTGCAAAAGGAGTTAGAGGCTGTTTCTAATAAATTCTGGATACAGTCACAAACTGTCTCATTCACACAAATGTCAAATTCAACATTAAAAACAAATGCAAATTTTTCCCCATTTTCCTTGAGTTAAAGTCTGGCACCATGAGGACAAGCGTTAGGAAACTGCAGAGGGGCACTCTACTCTTTCCATACTTTTTTAGACCACCCAATTTAACAACAATAGCAGATGGCAGGCCTGTCATACGTGGGATCAGTTCTCAAGAGAGTTCGTAAGAGGACCTCATTCTTCCAAACAGGGTCTGGGTCCAAACTCTGAGAAATGACAGCTCCTGGCTAAAAACATGGTGCTGCTGTACAGGAAAAGAAAGAAAGAAAGAAAAAAATAAAGTAGCATTCTGCATCCTAACTTCCCTACCTTTTCCACGGCACTAAGAGACAGGATTAGTAGTATCTCACAAACTGCTGACAAGGTGAAGGACAAAGGAATGGCATTTGCAGGAATCTGAAATCAATACGTATAAAAACAAACACAAGCCCAGGTACCTGGTGCGGGGGTGGGGTATACAAAAGCCAAGTAAACAACTCATTAGTCACACTGATTCTCACCTCCTGTCTGTTGTCATAGGATGTAAGCACTTCCACATCAAATAAATGCCACAGATTTTNAGGAAAGGAAAGGAAAGGAAAGGAAAGGAAAGGAAAGGAAAGGAAAGGAAAGGAAAGGAAAGGAAAGGAAAGGAAAGGAAAGGAAAGGAAAGGATGAAAAAAATAAGGGGGGAGAGGGTGGAAGGAACACACCGCATGGATTTTGCAGACAATTACCTTGCTGTGACTTTCCAAGATCTGTCACATTGACCCTCTTTACAAAATAAAACTGCATTAAATGAAGAGTGATTTATGTCACTTTTAGCAATAAATATGTTGAAGAGTTGCAAAAGCACTAACCTTCTGAAATAATAGACTTAGGTTTCGGTTTTACATGTACTTATAACAACTGGTACCAAGTTCATTTGGACTGACAGCTGACACATCAGCTTCAGGCCACAGCTATTTGAAATGGCAGAGCTGCTCTATTTAATCCCCACACTGGCACTCATGCATAATGCAAAGCACAAGCAGACACCTAAAAACCAGTGCTAAGTCTACCGGGTCTGGGATATTCAAAGGAATTCAAGGGTAACAGGCTCTCATTTGCCATCACAGTTCACGCCAAATGGCAGCCTGACTCCCATGGGCTGCACTGGAAAACCCACTGCCAAATCCCACAACACCTCTTTGTCTCTAATGGTGCTCCCAGTGGTCTCCATGCAGATTCATTAGCAACAGAAAGCAGATTCCCCAGGGAACTCCAAGCACCTCAGCCGCTCTCCTTTTCCTCACCACGAAAGGCACCATGACCAGTTTTGATTGCTTTTTTTTTTAGTGCCTACCAAGACTTTCCCAAATTGCAATAGATTTTCCACACTGCAGGTTCAGTTGTTTAAAGTTGGTGGAAGAAAGGGAACCCCATGCAGTGGTACTGGGCATCACCCTGGAACAACCAAAATACTGCTGTACCAGTTCAGAACAGAACACTTGCTACAGAAAAGCTCTGAAGATTTGAGGAAAATTCCCAGCAGTTTCACTGGCAGTTGAGATCCCACATACCATTAACATGGGCCCTTCACACCTCAAGAGAGCTGATTTCGAAGCAGGAACTGAATTTGGTATTGGCTCTCAAAAAAGCACTGGGAAAAAAATACTTTGACCCTAAAACTACCAAGGAAAGAGGAGCATAATCCTTTCCCAGCTGACTGAGTAAGGCAAGAAACTCGGTCTGGGAATTGTAATGCTGTTATTTACTTTTGACCAGCCCAACCCTGTGAAAACGCAGCTGCTGCATTTCTTAGGCAAACAACCACCTTCATGAATAAGAGATCTTTACATAAAAAGCAGATGAGGAATTTTTTCAAAAGAGATCTACATCAATTAGTCTTAGCAGCTTTTGGTGCATTTTTTGTTACAAGACAGAGAACAGAAAGAATTCAAAATCTATGATGAATAAGGTCTGCAATGTAGCTTTTCTTTACATCTGTATGCTGGATTTTTGATCATGGTAAAATTACTGGGATTGCCATTATTCTACATGTTTCTGCTCTTTGTGTAGTTGCTGGCTTAGGTAAAACAATGCAGTTCCGTTTTCAGGTTTTGCCTCATAAGTCTTCAGAGAAGTTTGGTCTAGACAATTTGGACTTAATTCTTGGCATAAGAAACACAAAATACACATTTATTCCACTAAAACATCATTTATCATAAAGTTCCAATTCATACTCCAGGTTTTGGAGTGATGTGATAATGCAGTAATTTTTCTTTCATTAAAGAAAGCATAATAAAAGCCCAGTAAACATTCTATTTCTAACCTTGGTGTTTAACAAAGAAAAGATTTTGAAACTAACTGAAACTCAGATACTGACAGTGTCACTTTGACATCAAATTCATAGCATGCTGATAAAAATTGATTAGGTTGATTAAAATTTTAACCTAGTTACATGGCTATGTTATCAGTTATATTGGTTTTTAAGACACACAGGTTCTAAGCTATTTTTGGCATACTGTTTTTCTAATGCATATCAATAAGAGAGACTTAAAAATAGGTCTGACTTCAAATCATAATTTTTCTGTGCATTAAATACCCACAGTCTCACCTTGGCAGGGCAGACTGCCTGACAGCTGTCTGCCTCTGGTTAATATTAATTTGTTTAAGAATGAATTCCCTATGAAATTGTCTTTGTGCTGAGCTTTGAAGCTCTAGATGGTCAAGTGCAGACAAACACGTGGTCCAGCAGGTATTCTGCTAACAATGAACACATGTTTTATTGACCTACTTCTTTTTCCAGCTCATTAAACACAGCTGCACTCAAACGATCAAGAGGAAAAAAGAGCCATAAAACCCCAAGAACACCCTTCCTACACAGGATCATAAGGAACATGACCGGCTGCCGCCATGGGGTCACTGCCTCACCCAGGGCAGCAGCTCACCCACACAGAGCACCTCTCCAGGGGTAAGGGCAACTCTGCCCACTGACCACAGCGGTGGGGAAGCACGGGAAACTCCCACAGCCTCCTCTTTCAGGAGTCCCATGCTGCGTGAGCAAAGTGGGCTGCAACCATTCCCTCCTAGCTCATCACCTGCTGGAGTCATTTGGCTGGCAGGATGAAGTCGAGACAAGCTGCCATTAGCAGGGAACGCTCCTGCTTGGATGTTTGATGGAGAAAAGGAAAGCCCGTAAAGTTAGAGACCCAAACAGCACGTCCAAGGGCTCAAGGGACAATGAACCAGCTCCCATTTCTGCTGCCAGCCAGCACATCCCCACACTTCCCTCACCCACTGACCCAGTTCGCACCCTGAAGATAAAACGCTGCAGGGAGACTTTATCTCCTTCCCTCCCGAAGAAAGAGAAGCAGCTAGCATTAACCCTGCAAAAACAGTCTCTGGAACATGAAGTCATTCCCTTTGAAACAAAAGGGGACATTTACACATCAAAACTCTTCTTTTGAGCTGTTACCACAGGCAGATGTTACTGTGTTGATTAACTCTGCCTCATATTTTATGGATGCTCTTTGGTTGTGGGTTGTTTTGTTGGGGTTTTTTNTAGCATTCTGCATCCTAACTTCCCTACCTTTTCCACGGCACTAAGAGACAGGATTAGTAGTATCTCACAAACTGCTGACAAGGTGAAGGACAAAGGAATGGCATTTGCAGGAATCTGAAATCAATACGTATAAAAACAAACACAAGCCCAGGTACCTGGTGCGGGGGTGGGGTATACAAAAGCCAAGTAAACAACTCATTAGTCACACTGATTCTCACCTCCTGTCTGTTGTCATAGGATGTAAGCACTTCCACATCAAATAAATGCCACAGATTTTCTCCTGCACCCCTTTCACCCCTCCTCTCTCTCCCCCAGGATCAGAGCTCTTGATGTTAAGGCTAGAGTGCCCACAGCGAAGATTATGGGAAGGACAAGAGAACCAAGGCACTAAGAAATACTCCAGGCAAAAAAAACCTCTCAGGTCTCTGTGTTTTGAACAGAAAGCCCTTAGTGTTACTCCTTCAGCTCTGATCCCGGTTTCACAGCATCACAGGATAATTCAAGTTGGAAGGGATCTCAGAAGGTCTTGGATTCAAACTCCTCCACAAAGCTGGGTTAGCTCTGAGGCTAAAAGTACCCAGGCCGGGTGCTTTTCTAATTCTTGGTCCTTTCTAAAAAGAAACAAAAAAAAAGAGAAAGGAAAGGAAAGGAAANGAAATACACATGAAATCAAAGACCTTGGCAAAAAACCAATTTAGTCCCCAGTGTTTGGCCAGTCTTTCAGGTGCAACATAAAGAAATGTGCTCTGGACTTTGGCAAACATTTTCTTGAGTAGCAGAAGGGCACAGGTCTGTTACAAAAGCCAAAAAGGGGAGGTAATTTATAAAACACTCAAGTCTCCTCCTAAGCACTTTGGTTTTATAGGGTAATTTCCCAACAACAGACCAGATCCACCACTTCTTACTCATAAAAGCTGACGAGATCAAAAACTCAAAGAAACCAGCAGAAGAACACTAAGACAGTATGCAGAATTGCTGCAGAAGAAAAAATCAGGCAAAGCACCTGTTTCAAATCAATTACATGCTAATCTTACCCTTTAATAGAAGCTGCTGTTGTTGACTAATACAGGAAAAAATATGCATATTACTACAAGAGTGAGCATCTGAGAGAAGCCTCTTATCTCACAGTCACAGAGATACTTGTTCTCTCCTGAGCTCAAAACTAAGGGAAATATTCACTAATTTTTGGTTGTCTATTGAGTAGTAGCACAGCCATTTTTATTCATTTTTGGCAGGAAGCATAGGCACTCATGGTTTTTTTCTTGGAGTCCTTGAAAAAAATGAAGAAAAAACCAAAAAGTTGTACATTCCCCAAATTCTGCATTGTAAGCATAGGTATTTTCAGTGTGACTGGATATTTTAACTGTTTGCTAAAAGCTCTGTGAACATATAACTGCTGTGAAAACAGTTTGCATAAAAGGTAAAGGAAAAATTGTACTTCAAAGCCATAAACCCCCACAATTATCAAATAAGCATGTGCGTCCATCCCTTCAGCCAAGAGCTTTCCATGAGTGCATGGAGAGCACTTGGATCCACTTTCCACACTTCTGCTCCCACTTCTCCTTTTATGAGCAACACTGGTCTTACCCTTAAGGCCAAATTCATCCTCCTCCTACCTCACCATTACTACAAGTTTTAAAACACCTGCCTGTACTCATTTTCACTTTCAGCTCTAAACTGCCTGTGCTTAATGCAGGAGCCTTCCTCAGACCTTCATCCCCTCCCCAGTGGCACTCTGCTTCAATGTCAAGTTGCTCTGCACAGGAGACAGCTTCCCTGCAGTTTTTCTGTCAGCAACAATTATCATTCAATTTTCAAGTTCAATTAATAAAGAGAAAAAAAATCTCCTTTCATCCTTGCCAAATACCGTGCTTTCCCTGTCTGTCATATATTCTTTATCATAGAATATATTCAATGACTTTTAAAGCACATGGGTTCAATTCTTCTACAACAGACCGTAAACAAATACAGAAAAATCCTATCTATTTTTTATCATTTATGTTTCAGTTCTAGATCAGACTTCCAAGGAACACTCAAGAAATCTCAGCAGATGACTGTTGGAAGTCTTCCTATTTGATGAAACTATAACCAGCTTCCATATAAGCACCAAGGCTTCTCCTCTCTACTGCCCCACTAAGAGTTTACACCCAAAAGAAAGTTTTCTACAGCATCTGGCAAAGGGGAACAAGATACTCCATGAAATCTCCTCTAGCAGTTTGGTGACAGCCAATGAAATTTATTGGAAGGCAGTTGGGCGCTCCTGTTATGAATACGAGCATAAAGAAGACAGACAATCTTCCCCAGTGTCTTAATAAATATTTAACAGTAGATGATGCTGATGAGGTTTCATATTACTAACTTCATTATTTTTGCACAACATGCTACAGGCCATTTCTTGGAATACATAAAGTATTATACTAAATAATTAAAATGAGATTTTACTTTTCTGAATAAGTCAGACAGATACACTTGGTGATTCAGCTACATGGTTTTACAGGGTGTGTTGGCATACTCAGTATCTTGCAAAATTTGATCATCCATAAATAGCTTCTCTCAGCTATTAGGATGAATTATTTATTTACACTAGTACATCTATTTCAGGCTTTAACTTCATTACAAAATATATACAAAATATTTTAATGTACTAAAGCAGTGCACGGCAGCCAGGTCTCCACCCACAGAGAGCATTTCCCAAGGAAACCAAAGACCTCCCAAGGAAACCTCTTGACATGAAACAACCAGCAAGACAGTTGTTTTGTGGCCCTTTTCCTGAGAGATCACTTTTTTCCCTGCGGACTTGCAGTCCAAATCACATCTCTGCACATCCCTGAGATGGATTTCAGGATCCAACACACTATAAACCAGTTGTCTGACTAAAAACCTTCTGCCCGTGGCTTTCTGCTTTGAAGTGTTCTCCTTTCACCCCTCTACTTCCCTGAAACCTCTACTAAATTGGGAAAAACCCAATTTAAGTAAAGAATAAACCTACATATAAGGGGGATCATCCACACAATTCCAATGTCATTGACACCAGTAATTCCACTGACTCCACAAACCACTTACTGAGGTTGGTGGAGCCATAAATGTGAGAAAAATGAGAACGATTCAGCCATCATCCTGTTGCTGTTTTAATAAGCCTGCAGTCAATGAAAACCTGAATGTGGTCTGTAGATTTAGGCCAACACCAGTGGTACCTCAAAAGACAGGGGCAGGCAATCTCTTTTACTCCATTCATAACCTTAATGATGTGCACTATTTTACATTTCCCTCTGCAAAAGAATGAACTGTAAGGGAGAAGATAATAGAAAGAATAAAATCAGACAGGCATTACACAGGGTAGGCATTACTTACATTAATGTACAAAATAAAACCAGAATATCATTAGCTGCCTTAATTAAAGGCTTATTTTATAGTGCTGCATCTACTGTGGTTATTTTCAGAAATGAGAAAAGTGTTTTGAGATGAGAAAATCAGTAACAGAACAACAAAATCTGACCTCTAGAGAAGTGAAAAGCAAGTGTTACGCATAATAAAATAATTGCAGTGACACATAATGACATATTTTTCACTTTGATATCACACTGCTGTGTGATTTAATCCCCTTTACCATTTGCTTCAAATGAACAGCAGCATCATTCCTAAGAGGAAAAAAACCCTTCCTATCTGATTCGTTTCCACCAAGTATCTCAGAGACATGGAAGTCTTCCAGCAGAGCATGAAAATCAGTGTTTTGTGGTATGGAGAAGAGGCAAATTTGCTGTTTTCTGTTGCAAAGTCAAAAGCAAGAGCTTAATTGTTCTTATAAATCAATAAGATTTTGAACTTGGAAGATGCTGGTGCTGATGTTTCTCAACTTCATATTCTTATATATTTCCATTTAATTTTATTCTCATTATAACTTACACTGAGCACTGAATGGGCTCTGTGATCACCTGTGTAGCCATCCACACTTAGAGTAGTAAGAATATGTTGAACACAGAAAAATCTATTTGGAATTGTCCTCAGTGTGGCATCTACCCAATTAAAAAAGACAAAAAATTTAAAGTAGCTCAAAATATCACACTTGCTCAGGAGGCTTCCTGACAAACTGAGAGTTTCATGGGTCATATCATCCTTTGGTTTTTAAAAATTTCCCTCTTTCCCTCTTCCCAAGTGAAGGAAAGACAGAAAAAATTTGCTCACTGTATGGGGACAGTGAAAAAAATGGCATTATTAAAAATATTATTCGACACAGCAGGAAAAAAAATAGGTTGAAATATATCTTTACATGCAATTCTGTAGGTGATAAGAGGCTGGCCTGTCACTGGCTCCAAAGCATGCTGTTATAAAGTATGGGACACAGTTACATTCCAGCTCTGAAAAATCAGATGTAGTCAGAAGGAGTTATTTCAGCAACAGCAATATAAAAATTAACTCACAACGATCTCACATGCAGACCTGCGGTGACTTTTTTGGGGGTGTTGCTAATCATTATTTACCAAGTTCCACGTGATGAAAGCAATCTCACTCAACAAAGTCCTCAACATGGGATCCCATCAGCCACCTCCAGCACTGGCAGCAGTAGCTATGCTGTCTGAATAAGGCCCTGAGTTACTGAAGTTTGCTCCTTGCCAAAATCCAGCCTCGAGTTGGAAGCTTAGACAAACAGCCTGTACCACTTCAGATGGCTTTTTAACACTGTAGTGCAAAGCATATTTCATCTGTTTTGTATCACACTTGCACCAGTTTTGTATTGTATATTATATCTCTCATGACTGCAACAAGTTCATCTTAACACAAGTATGAGAAAAGAGCCAGGCTTGTTGTTACCAACCTCCCTAATGCAAACACTGAGCAGGTACTTTTATGCAATGTCATTATGCCACAGCTTATGTTGCTTAAGGTAGCCTTAGTGGTGGTTTAACCCCAGCCAGAAACCAAGCCCCACACAGCCCCTTGTTCACTCTCCTACCAAAAGGATCAGGGAGAGAATCAGAAGAGTGAAAGCTGGAGAACTCATGGGCTGAGAAAAAGACAGTTTCATAGGGAAAGCAAAGGCTGTGCACACAAGCCAAGCAAACCAAGGAATTAATTCAGGGCTTCCCATGAGGAGGCAGGTGTTCGGCCATCTCCAGGAGAGCAGGGCCCCATCATGCACTGTGGTTACTTGGGAAGACAAAGAACATCACAACAAATGTCCCCCCCTCACTCCTTCATCCCTCCACTTTATACACCAAACTTGGTGCCACGTGGTCTGGAATATCCCTTTGGTCAGTTGGGGTCACCTGTCCTGGCTGTGTCTCCTCCTAAGCACCTCCAGTCCCCTCAGTACCCAAAGCAGAAAAGGCCTTGGCTCTGGGCAAGCCCTGCTCAGCACTGACAAAAACATCTCTGTATTATCAACCCTGAGTTCAGCACAAATCCAAACCACAGCCCCATGCCAGCCACAATGAAGAAAATTAACTTTACCCCAGCTGAAACCAGCAAATAGACAAAAAAAGGACTGTTCAAAATGTCATCTAAATTAACAACGGGAAACCAAAGGAAATAAATCTGATATACAGTTTTAAGAACAGGTTCAACAAAGTAATCACCATTAGCATAATCTGCCTTAAGGAATAGGAAGGAAATCTGTTATAAACTATATAGTTATAGGATACTACACATTGTTTCTGATATTTTTTCTTTTTCTGTTGCAAATGAAATGTTTCACATCTCTAGAAAACACTTACTTTGAGGAAAGCCACTATAAATCAATTATTTTTCCAAAATCAAATGATCTCATTTGCTTATATGCATATATGTACAAATTCCTGTCCTTTAAAAAAGATTGAAATTATTTTAGTCAAACAGACTCCTATTTTTGCTCCTTGGATTTTGCTCCCTGTTTATGAAGATCACAGGTTTTCCTATGTTCCCCATAAAGATTTAAACTGTGTTTTTCACTGTGTCAGCATATATAGATCCTTCATACTAAATGTCTGAGGTAAAATCTTCCCATTTTCAAGTCTCAGTGGTTTTCCAGACCAATCACTTTTCAATTCTATTTCTGTAGCTACACCATCTGAATAAATGAAGTTAAGGGAGCAGCAGCAAACAATGCCGTTCACTTCAAAGCTTAAAAGAATTAAAATTTCACCAATTCCTGAAATCAAAGAGGTGAATCCATAGGTAAATCCTCAGGCATCACTTTGGCTAGTTAACCTGACACGTCAATTAAATGCAAGACTAATTTATTCAATTCTCAGTCTAGTCTCACACAAAACCTATACTTCCCCTCCTTCCTAATTAGCCAAAGTACTTGCTTCTTTCATGCAGATAATTTCATAACCATTACTGTAACGAATTAACACATTTTTCTTTCCATCATATTTTTCTCCTGTTGACTGACACACCTTTTCTAGTGAGGTTATTTATGCCAGTTTCAGCTTTGTGGGAACTTGCCTGAAGGTCTCTATTAAAGTTCCCTCCCATATACATAAAACAATGATACATGATCGTGACGTTAGCTATGTGAAGAGACCTATGTCTTACCTTAGGAAATATGAATGGAAAATTATGCACTGGAATAATGTAGCCATTTCCATTTCTGTATATTTATGAAGCTTAATTGAATAGTACTACTGAATATGGCAGAATGCAGTGTGATTAACTCCTTGGAAACTAGTTTAGATGGTGCTTCTTTTTAAATAATTTAAGGGTTTTTTTCTTACAGAGCTGGCTTCTTACAAAATGCCTAATAATTCTGGGAAAGTTAATCAAACCCAAGAAATTCCTTTTGTGTAAACACACAAAACTTTAACTACATATTTGGTCGGGCCACATATGCCTGTGGTACATGGCTATATGCAGTAAACCATACTCAGTATTTGTTTCTCAGTTCTATGTTTACTAATTATCTAAGAATGTTTTTTCAAAGATGATTACTAGAATTTATACACAAAGCTAGTTGGAAAATGCATGAAAATGCATGAAAATGCCATGAAATATTTGTCCACATGAAAATATTGACGATTTTGGCTAACTATTAAGTTCTTTCCCTCTTTGCATTTAAGTTGGTCCTCCTTCAAAGTGATTGGAACAGACTGTATCCTGCAGAGGTGTCAGAAAGTGGAGGCACAAGGTCAGAGATTTTCTGAAACTCTGCTAAACTCTCTGGGCAAGAAAACATGACCAAAAATACTCACAAGAAAGGAAATCAGTTTCCTTCTGTGAAACGTTTGTACTGTTTGATTTGATTGGCAATGCTTAGGAACAAGCAATTTGTGTAATTTCCATGGGCAGAGTCCCCCGAGGAGGTTCAGCACCCTTCTCACTCCCCAGTCCCTCCCTGAACAGTGGTCCTGATGCCAGACAGTAGCAAGTCTGAGCCACACAGATTCATGCACTACATGATGAGAGCACAAAATTCTTGTCACCTTCTGAACCACAAATGCAGGCGTGGAATGTGATGTCCCATCTCTCTGTGGGGAGGCCTCCAGCCCTGCCTGCTCCAGCACTGCAGTGGTTGGCTTCACACAGCAGCACCTGAGACACCAGAATGCTGCAAGGATTTGCTTCCCTCCTTTGCGTAAGGTGTCTCGTGGCACCACCCAGGCAGTAACTGCATATTTTGCCAACACAGCTTGGTCAGAGAGACTTACAGTGGCCTCTGGGGCAGGCTCTGTAGCCAGAGCTTGTCCCCAAGGGTGGTGGGACTGTCTTGGTGCCCTGTTACCAGGGCAAGATGAGGATGTCTACACAGCATGCATTGACAACAGCTGAGCACAAAGCTGGTCCCTTGTGTCTTGAGACACAAAAGCTCCACCAGCTTATCTTAGAATCAGTGCAATTAAACTGGTACAAGCCAGTTTAATTTAAAAAGATGCTCTCATGTGGGCTCAACAGAAAGTATCCTGGTTAGCTTCTATCTGTATGTTTGCCAGTGACTTTTGAGAGCTTTAAACCCACATATGTGTTCCTTTTCAAATTTGCACTAGCTTAGCTAACCTGTAACTAAAATGACAACCACAGTCAAACTAGAACAAGTTTCACCAGGCTACTTATTTAGGCATTTTTAGAAATATTAATCTCTTTTACTAATCAGCTTAGTTTGCTGATTGTGGTGATGTGACTAGCCTGCCCTACCTTTGATTATAACATGCTATTTTGGCAATCCACATACCAAGTACTAGTAAGGCTGTACTGGATGTCTGTTTAATACATTACAAGGAGTATTAAGGAGCAAGTTCCTTAATCATGGATGTAAGACAATTAACCATTGTACCTGTGTATGTTTTCAACTCCTATTTCTGCTGTCCACTGGTCTTTGCTGTAACCTGACCTGCTTGAAGCTGGTGTTCATGAAGAAAAGCTATTCTGCACTGCCAACAGCAGAAAAATGGGAGCTTGGGCACTGCTGCAGTGTTGACATGCCGCATCTCCTAAATTTCACAGCTGTGCAGAAAACCTCACCAGATTATTTAATCTATTACATCAAAAGTGCATCGTTGGCCCCAACAACATTTAGCTGTTGTGGTTTTACATCCTGCTCTGCAACTCACACTAATGAAAGTAGTTAGATCAAAATTAATATTGTGCAAAATGGGAAATAAAGCCCAAACAGTTTAGAGTTTCACATAAATTGTTAAGACCTTAGAGGAATTTTTAGTGCATGCAGTGCTCAGATAGGCAGCCTCTTTCCACTCATTTTGGTAGCCACAATCAGTAACTGCCATGCACCCTACATGTCTTTGGGGGTACTAGTAAAATGCAAGAATAAAGGTAATGCAGTAAGAGTTATTAATCTAACTTGTTTCAAATATTACATTATTCCTTAGAAGTGATACAATTGTCTGTCCACAGATCTTTCAAGACATTTTCATTCTTCAATGAAGCAAGAAAAGGGTGCCTGAACACTGATTATCATTCTAAGACATTAAATCAAAAGCTATTCTAACCAGAAATCATCAAGTAATGCAATTATTGAAACAATCTCAAACAATCAATAAAACGCACTTAAAGAGTGACTTCTGCTTGCAAAAAAAAAAAAAAGGTGGAAAAGCATTGGGAAAAGACTAAGAGAAAAACACATTCTGAGTACTGTTATGCAGACACAAAAAGGAGTTTTGTGGGGTTTTTCCATAATTTTCTGTATTTCTGTTCTGCTTATTTCCTCACCTATCATTAAAAATCTTGCAAAGAAGCATGCAACTCTTTTATCAAAATCCCTTGCTTCCACCACTACCAAGCTGTCTTTTTTCCTAGGGCTATTCAGCCAGAGAGGGGCCAAACTGCCTGTCCCACTTCTTAATTAAACAAAGCATTCATTACCATTATCCTTGTTGCTTTGGCAGGAAAAAGACATCTGCTGGTAAGGACTAGTGGATTTCCATAGTGCACTAGTTAATGCTGGCTGACAAGAAGTGTCCATTTTGAGGTCCACCTGTTTTCACTAGTCTCTGCTACATCAGAATTTGAGATATTCATCCCATACACACCATCCTCATAAACGAGAGAAGAATCTGCTCTGTTGATTCTGCTTAGAGACACACACACTACAGCTTCATTGAGGTAGAATTTATTTTCACCATGTAAGCTGTCCAACTGATTATGTCCCATTATCTGCAGAAGGGGGAAAAAAAACCCAAAAAACCAAAACACAGAATTGTATTTTCACCTGTGTCAAGTGACAGAACCAGAGAATCACAGAGTATGTCAAGTTGGAAGGGACTCATAAGCATCATGGAGTCCAACTCCTGCTTCTCACTATGTAAAACTGAAGTGTATGACTATGAGCATCATCCTCAAGAGGCCTTACACCAGGATGTGAGAAACACCAGACAGGCCTTACATCCTTACACCAGGATGTAAGAAACACCTTACACCAGAAATTTAACTGCCAGAAAAATGGGGATTCTTAGCAAATAGTCACCTAATCTGCCAGAAGTTAACCTCACAATACATTCAATTTGATGTGTATTCAGGAATAAACAGCAATAACCTAACATCTGGTCTTAGCTCACCTCAAAATAAGTAATAACTGCAAAGTAACAGATCAAAAAGGATTCACTAACTGGGATGCATTGAGCTCTGCTGACTACTTCCAGAGGGTTAATATTTTGCCTCATGGCTCAACAAGGTACCACTTCCCATATGTAAATCTGTGTACTCTGCAACCCAAAAATAGCCCTGTCCCTCACATAGATGGGCAATCACAGAGAACAAGGCTGCAGCAGTCAAACTGCTGGGGATGGCAAACAGCTTTAGCAACCAAGTCATGGCTCCCAAGGGCGGAAAATGCAACTCCTAAAGACTCTTTGTCTGCAGGTGTTTATTAAGGCCAATCTCACACACACAAAAAAAAGCAGGAGTATTAGAGTGAGTTACTGCATTGTTTGGTCACACAAAACTATCTAGGTTGAGTGTAACACAAAAACATTGGGCTGGGAATACTGGCTGACTGACAATCACTCAACCTGTTCTGCTGCTGCGAGGAGTACGGTAATGGAAACATGGCAGAAAGACAGTCTTAAGGTCTGAATGGATTCAAAGCCATGTAGTCTACTTGAAAAAAAAATACAAGTGGACTTACAAGTGAAATATTAAATTACAAAAACTACTACTCTCTGACACTCAGCATTTAATTGTTTTGCCTCTCTGCTTATCTTGATATTCCTGTATCAGACTATTATACCTCAACTTTCCCTCCTTGAAAGATTTCTGAAGTCACATCCATTAAAGCTGATGGGCAACTTCAGTTTTGGTTTTATCATCCACTTCATAAGCACTGCCAAACAAGTCAAACCTGCATGCTATGCTAGTGAAAAATGTCTTCATTGTTTGGGCTGGCAAGCATATACAGGTAAGCCATGTTCACATGGACAAAAGCTGGGTGAAAGGAGGGAGGTCAGAAGCCAGTCCTTTATCCCCTCACGCAGGCACAGACTTAGATGCCAAATGGTCTCTGCCTGTTGTGGGTGAGTTGCCAGCTGAAAAACTATGGAGGTGATGGCTTGAAGAAAGGCTCTCCTGATTTTCTTGTGAAAACGAGAATCTGGGGCGGGGGGGGGAAAGCTGTTTGGGCCAGTGAGCTTTCCATTCATGGAAAAGCCAGATAAAATGAGTTGATTTTGGGGTGCTTTAGAGAACAGTTATGGAAATCAAGACCACACTCATCAAGCAGGTATTAGAGATGAGGACCTACCTGGCAGGTGAGCAGCCAGACAGCTGAGTTCAGAGCCAGACTGCATCCTTCACTCTCAACAAAAACTTAATCATTTTTAGTATTAAACACTTAAGCAGCTTCGGGGCTACTTTAAGTTGCACCTCCAAATAATAGGCATCTCCAAGGATTTATAATGTCAGGGATGGACCCACACCCCAACCTCTTCCCCTAGGGGGCTGGTTGTTTCAGGGAGCAGGAAAGCAGGGCCTGGTATGTGGGATTCACAAGAGCCTAGTTTTTGTTACTCCTGGAGGTGCACCTGTTCCTGCCTGGAGGCAGTGATCCAGGGAAAAGAACAGCAACCAAAAACTTCATTAAGTGCTTTATATGCTTAAGCATTACAATAATTTAATTTTCATACAAGATGCAGAGACACAATGTATCTTACAAATACAGCAGCAAAGCACAATAAAACACAGATTCTCATATTTATAAATTCTGTCTTCTCAATTTAATAAACATCTGCCTAAGTCTGGGTTTTGTAGAGTATCCAGCTTAAAATCACAGAATGGCTGAGGTTGAAAAGGACCTCCAGAGGACATCTGGTCTAACCCCCCTGCTGAAGCAGGACCACGTGGAGACAGTTGCCAAGGACCATGTCCACGTGGCTTTTGAATATCTCCAATGATGGAGACTCCACAACTTCCCTGTGCAACCAGTCCCAGGGCTCCATCACCCTCACAAGAAAAAAGGTTTTCTGACATTCAAAATGAATTTTCTGTGTTTCTGTTTGTGCCCATTGTCTCTGCTTCTGTCACTGGATGCCATTGGAAAGAACCTGGCTTCACCTCCTTTAGAACCTCCATTTAGGTATTTTTATACATTAAAAGGAACTCCCATTAATAAGAACCATTTCTTCTCCAGGCTGAACAACCTCAGCCTTTCTTGACTGCAAGGATGTCCCTGGCTCTCAAACAGGCACTTCACCAGACATTCATCCTCCTGTCTCTACCTCCTCTCCACCCCACAGCTCTATGCCCTTCTTGTACGGGGGGAGCCAGACTGCAGCTGTGTCCAGAGCAGAGAGGAAGGATGCCCTCATTGGACCTACAAGCAATGCTTTGCCCAGTGCAGCCCTGGAGACTATGTGCCACCTTTGCAGAAGGGCACGCTGTTTGCTCATGTTCTACACCAGGACTCCCAGGTCCTTTTCACAGAATCATAGAATCATAAAGGCTGAGAAAGATCTTCAAGATCATTGAGTCCAACCTTGGACCCAGCACGCCACCATCACGTCAACTAAACCATACCACTAACTACCATGTCCAGTCGCTTTTTGAACACTTCCAGGGATGGTGACTCCACTACCTCCATAGGCAGCCTGTTCCAATGCTTGACTACCCTTTCAGCAAATAAATTCTTCCCAAGGTCCAAACCAAACCTTCCCTGTCACAGCCTGAGGCCATTTCCTCTTGTCCTCTTAATAGTTGCCTGGGAAAAGGGGCTGAGTCCTATCTTGCTACAGCCTCCTTTCAGGTAGCTGTAGAGCTGATTTCCAGTTGGTGATCCCCTGCATGGGGTTGCTCCTTCCCAGGGCCAGGGCTTTGCACTTTCCCTGTATAAACTTCATGAAATTCAAAGAAAACGCTTGGATGTGCCTGAATCCCAGCTTCCCACACACTCACTCATTGCATTAAGAATCAATAAAGCCCAGACATACTAGTCTATTCATCAAGACAGGTCAGGGATATAACGACAACGGGGAAGCACAAACCTCATAGTCCCCTGTGCGCGAAAGCAGGCTGTTTTGCTGGCCGTGCTTCCAGTGCCACACGAGCTTCTTCTTCATTTTCACACTGTCTCTTTCTCTCTCCACCATTTTCTGCCCCTCCTGGAGCCTCTCCAGACTCTGCTGGTACTCCTGCAGCTGCAGGGCCAGGCCCTGCCGGCTCTGCTCCAGCAGCTCCTCCTGGCACTGGCACTCCCGCTCCCGCTGCCCCAGCAGGCCCTCCCGCTCCTCCTGCTCCCGCCGCCGCTGCTCACATTCCCGCAGCCACCGCTGCTGCTCCTGCTGGAACTGCTGCTTCAGCTTGTGCGTGTTGGCCAGTTCCACCCTCTGCCTCTCCAGATTCCGGTGTTTGTCTTGTTCCAAGGCGAGGTTCAGCCGAGGGCCCTGGCTGCGACCAGCCTTCTCGTTTTCTTGCAGCAGCAACCTGTGGAGCTCCTTGTGGCTGTCCTGGATAGCCAGAGCTGCCTAGACACCACAACGAAGTTAAAAAAATGTTTAAATACCAGCATTAGTCAGTTTCTGCGCTTTTTCACAGAGAATCGTTAAATAAAAATGCTTCAGCGTTTTTGGGAGGTTATTCTTCAAGCAAATAGGAAAATTCTGTGATAACGCCTTCACATAGAGGTGTTTCTAAAATGAAACTCAACTCTTTCGAGCATTTTTAACAAAGCTGCTGGTTTACACTTAGTATCATTATACATGTTTATGTTACAGCTGTGCATATGCACTTCAATTACAGCTGGGGTCCCGTCCTGTCAGAAGATGTAAAGACACACAGGGGAAGAAAAATGGTATTTCATGGTTTAAGAGGGCAATAAGGCATTGGGGATGCTATACTCACCCAAGTATTCCTAACACAGCTGTGACTTATCCACATAAAACTGTGCTGTTTCCAGCAGAGTTCACTCTGACTTTATGGCTCTCCTTGCTAACACACAACATTGCAGCCCAACTTAATGAGTCCTACAGGCACCTGCCAACACAACCATGTCACCAGGACGGTACCGCTACACGCACCTGACCGAGGCGTCAGTGCAAGCATAAACCTGCACTGCAGCAGTTTCAGGTTTGATGCTCCTGTTTTACAGCTGAGAGCTCCAAATTCCATCCTTCACAAGAATGTTGTGACATTGTTTGCATTAAAGGTTGTGACATCCTCCAATAACGCAAAAAAACAAATAGCTGGGATTAAGAAGAAAGAAAAGCGGGTACTGAGGCACTTATTGCACTGCCTGTGTTCCAGAGCTGACATGGGAATCTATTCCAGCAGACATTCCCAGAGAATTCAGGTAGCCTCACTGCCCTGTGCTGTCCACCCCAGAAAGTTTTTAACTTCATGCAATGTGCCATCTGCACTTTCTTTGGCTCTTCCCCCACTATTGGGTTGGTTCCAGTGATTTGTAAAGAGCATAAGATCCTCTGCTTTTTTTTCAGCACTTGTCTGCCCTGAACAATTAAGGCATGATCCTAAACCTTACTTTGCTGTCCCTCTTTGTTTTTCAATTACTCAAAAAATTTACTTCAATTACAGGATTTCTATTTTGCTTTTGCATTCCTTCAATACACTTAACACTTAACTTCTAAGCCCAAGGTTTCTAGGATTATTAGGAAATCTGCTAAGGTCAACAGGGTCTAAAAATTATGTATACTCAAATGAAACATTAAAAATAGAATTATAAAACTGCAGCTAAATAAGAAGTAAGTTAAGACATTCAAACTTAGCATAAAAGAGGCAAACACTTCATACTAAGACTCTACAGAATATACAAAGTAAGTGAGATTTAAGCATCTAAAACAGGCTGAGTTTGCTACCTCAGCTACCTGGCAAAGTTGCTGCTTACTACTAGCCAGGAGAACAGTCTAATCAAAATACAATTTTTTTTCAATTCTTTGAACTATAATTTCAAAAATCTATCTGTGGAATGACATCAGTTCATGTGGAACCATCATTTTTCTTTCCTGCTAGGTTTTTGGACTGTACAGACATCCTGTTTTGGGAGGAGACACTGATTTCTAAGTGTTAGTATTATTGAGTTCTTAAAAGAAACCTACCACTGATGTAGAATAAAACTATATTCTGTGACAACTTTTGCAACAGTCAGTAGGGATCAGTATCAATTAACATAATGTCTAAAAGGAAGGACAACATGAAAACAAATCTTTAAAATAAATTATTAGGACAAATTAATTACTCTACAAAGTTAGTAGTGGAGTAGTCACCTGCATGCTGTATAAGAGACGGGTTAAATTCTGGATTGCTTGTACAATCTAGAAAATAAAAGAGAAGAATTTTCAAAGGTTTGGCCACTGTTAACAAAATAGTTACTACATTCTGTCTCAGGTTTAAATTAACTCACCTCTGTCCCTGTAGATCCTGAAATATTCATACTTCCTCCCTAAAATAAACACATGTAGCTTTAAAAACTTGTCTTAAATGTTAAAATTGTATCACCTAGACAATTTTTTTTTAAATTAGTGAGGATATATGGCTAGGAAATGTATACTGTGTCAACCCTTTATGTGCGTATATGCCACAATCTATGAAGACTAATAATTCATCAATAATGGAGATTCTATGGAAATTACTAGAGATTCTGAATACAGCTGTACAAATAAAACTATTTCATCCACAATTTTAATTCCTTGCAAGTAATACTATGCAGAAAAGACATTTCAATTCATTCTTTGTTTACCTGACAGTTTTGAAACACAATAACCAGACTTCTGTATATACAGCACAGTGGAGCCAGATTACTTACAGTAGGATGAAATAGCATAAGACTTCAAAAAGAGAGATAATAAAGTACTAAGAAACTAGTAATAAATCATGTTAGCGGATCACAAAAAAATGCCTTAGCTGCTCTGTGAGATGCTGTGCCCAGCACTCTACAAAAGGCACTAGCATGGTCACCACCGTCCTCTGCAGCAGGGCACAGCTGCTTCACACTTTCCGTCCTGCTCCCTTTTCCTAAGAAGCTCTCTAAATTTATGGGGTGAAGCTACCCATAATCCCTTCAACATGAAGAACAGCTCCTCTGAGAAAGATAAGATGAAATGGTGAGGGCTGTTTCAAACACAATCTCCTCTGAGACTGTGCTTCCTGTATGATTTTTCTCTTTTTCTTTTTTTCTTTTTTTTTAAGAAGCAGAGGAGAGTTTGGGGAATATTTGTTTTCTCTCTGATTCTCTTAAGTTCTCTACTGAGTCTCATTTTCCACCACAGAGAGCAAAGCATCTGCTACATTTAGATGCAATAACGAAAATGAAAATGAGAACGGCCAGCCCCCTAAACACAACTCAACACAGACACCCAGGGGACAAAGGGAGTACCAGCTGCACCATTTCCTCCACTACTCTTTCTCTCATTATCTCTTTGCAGTATTTCCTTCCATTCCCCCTCCACATCTTCACCTCCTCCTCCTCACTGCATCCACAAGCCATAGAAAAGCTCAGCTCTGCTGTGAAAGCAGAGGATAAAAGCAGGGATGTCCCTATGCAGCACAAGGATGAACTCAAGACAGCTCTGCTTTTCCTTAGCTGGATGCATGGTGAGCAGCACAAAAGGAGGGAGCACAGGGCCAAGAGGGAGAAAAAGAAGGTAATTCTGGAAGGGTGAGGAAGGGTATACGAAGGAGAGCTTGCACACTGAACAAGAGCAGGGTTTCTTTCAGGTTTTTAAGCCCTTTTTATTTTGAAAACAGATGCGCACAGCAGGGTTTATCTGGCATTGGCTTGACCAAGGAGTTGCAAGTGGGCAGTCCCAGTGCCCATGGTCCCCTCACTGCAGCATCGCTTGAGCCCTGGGACATGAGGCTGTGGCAGGTTTAGCTGAGCTGGCACATGCCCTGCAAGTCCAGGTAGGAATGAAGCAGTAATTTCAGGTGTTTTACTGTGCTGAAGGCCACCACCACCTCTCTGCCACAGTTCCTGATCACCTTGGCTCAGAGAGATGAGGATCGTCAGACCCCAGGGCAGGCTGCACTGTGCTTTGGAGAGACACTAACAAGGCAGGAGTAGGGGGGATAAGATAGGGCTCACCTCTCACAGCTGCCCACTGGAGAGCCCTTATGTTGCAGCGACAGTGCTCCTCTTTCCAGTATCTAGTCAGCATCTAACCTCCAAGCTGGGAGCTCTTGCCCCCCCTGTCCAGCTCCTGTTTTCCCAACTAGTTGGGCTGAGTCCAGAGCTGGCACTCACAACCCTGGGACTGCACACCCGGTTCCCTGGAAAGCCCTTGCCCTTGTCTCTTTTCTTTGCTCATTCTGCCACCTCCTGGTAAGTCTGATTCTGACATGATACCAGAGCGTGTGCTACAAATTCATGGCTAGGATAATGACTCAGAGTGGAAGAGTTGGGTGCATGTCCCTCCACCTTTACGAGTAGGCATAGCTTCAAAGTTAGAGGAGGTTGCCAAAGGCCTTCTCCAGCCAAATCCAGGAAACCTCCAAGAATAGACACCCCCACAATCTCTTTGGACAAATATTGCTCATCCTTGCACTGAATTTTTTTCTTGTATACACTCAGAATTTCCCTTGCTGCAACTTGTAATCTTGGACACTCATCCTTTTGCTGGGCACCTCTGAGAAAAGCCCGGCTCTACCTTCTCTATAACCCCAGTGGCAAAGTTTTTGTGTGGAGCTACTGCAATTTTTAATGGGCTATATCTCTGCTCCTCTACCCTCTCTAGGTTCTATTCCTCTTCACCTAGATTCTCTCACTTAGACTAGATACTCTCCTCACTTGGACTTTTATTTTCAAACAATTTTTTCCACTCACATTCTTCCTCCTGCTCCCTTCTATCAACAGTCTGATGAGTAAGATGATCTAGAGCTAAGCATAAGGTGAGGTTATAGAGCGATTAGTGTACTAGCAATAGAATTCCCAATATAGAAAACAAAAAAACGCAAGGTTTCAGGCACAGAAGCCCTCTTTCAAACCTAATGCAAGCACAGTATGCTAATGCTGAACTTCCAAGCAAAGTTTTCTTTCCATTTCAAGTTCTGTATCCTATATTCTTGTCTCTCCCCTTTATTCCTTTTGTGATTCTTACTCTCCACCTAAGAACTACACTATTATGGTTCACTTTGTTTCCACACAGTAATTCACATTGCTTACTCCAAGACACTGTTGCTACATAAAATTTGTCATTCCTAATTTTGTCCAGAACTGATTTTTGGTTCTGCTTTTCTCCCCAGATCTGCGTATCAGCTATAGGACTTTGCAAAATGGGCACTTTCTCTTCTGTTCTCCAACTGCTCCATTTTGTTTCGATTTAAAATTCTGAAGCAAGCTTATGTAAAAACATCCATCCTATCTTATGTGCTTGCTCTCAGGACAAAGTTAGTCCAATGCACAAGTCTTCCTTGCATTAGCTGAGGACTCTCTCACTGCAGGAGACTTTCATCATCCTGTGAACAGGAGGAGGGAGTAGAGGGAATACTACTATCAGCTCCAAAGATATGCATCTATTAAATGATGACAGCACAGACCCAGGCTCATAAGCAGCCCATACAAGTGGTTTGAAAACAATTCCTGTTATTACAACTCACTGATCTTAAGCCTTGCAGGAAAATCATTCTGTGCTTGGATTTTTTTATGACCGCTTTTTAAAATTTTATTGTTAATAGCAGTGACCTCTATTAGACTGAATTATCTGGATCTGAGTGAAATTCACCATAAAAATCTGAATAGCATCTACATTCACAGTGCCCAGGCTGATGTGTGCAATGCAGGAAGAAAAACTGGTTACAATACCTTATCCTCAAGATTGGCACCTGCCATTTCCTTTTCAATACTGAGATTGACTTCTGGTGATTCTTCAGCTTCTTTTCTTTCTGCATCTAACAAATAAAGCCCCAGGAAAACGCAAAAGAAAGGTGTCAAAGCATATCCTGACTAGAAAAACAAAGAGCATGCTTTTTTACAGCTACTCAGGACAATTAGAAAGTTTTTTTTATAGTTTGTAGTTACATAATGGATCCTAGGCCTGGGAAAAATAAATTTGCAAGCCAGAATGGCACACATGGCAGAATCCAGTTTTTCTACCTTACAAATTAGCACAATTTCATTTATGAAAGGTTGGAGATAAGTGCAACTGTGACACTAAAAGTGCTCTGTAGCCATGTTTTTTACACAACTTTATTCACAATTTTGTTGTGAGAAATTAATGCTACCCTTTGCAGCTGAAATTACTGGAATATCAATCCCAGTTTTCAAGCCTCCTGACAAAAAGGGAAATGGCCTATACTGCAACATAGATTTGATGCAGAGCTGAACAACAATGACAAGAAAGCGTACTTTCAATGAAGTTATATAACAATTTACACTACCTGAGCGTTTGATCAAAGACAACTTTTATTACCTTACCTTCTATTTATTCTGTCCTACACCATGGAGGCTTTCCAAAAAACAGATTCGGTATCAATTATTTTCGCACTCTAAAGATGTAAAAACATCAAATTTTACTCACCATCTGGAACAGATTCCAATCCTTCATTGGCACTGCATCTATGCTTCACACTTAATTCCTCAGTGCTTTCCTCTGGTGATCTGTCTGGTTCGTTCACTTGTGATGATGTTACAGCGACATGGAGACTTTCAACTAAAGAGGAAAACATGCAGAATTACAGAGGTCCCTTAAATAGCTCCTTAGTGCATGAATCAATGACATAGAATTGATTGACCATGGAATAATTTAGCTTGTAAGGGACTTTCAGAGGTCACCTAGTCCTACACTTCACTCAGACCTGATCAATCTAAATTGTGTTGCTCAGAGCTTTGCACACACAAGCCTTTAATGCCTCCACAGAGGGAAATTTCAAAGTCTCCCTGAGCAACCTGTTCCACTTTTTTAACACTCTCATGGCATTTAATTTTTCATTTCAGTAAATTGGTATTGCCTGTGTTTCACCACGGGAATATTGTCTCTTGTCCATGTGTTCTTTTATCGTCATGTGCCTCTGCAAAATATCTGGCTTCTCTATATCCTCTCATTAAACTGCTCTGGACAGTAATGAGATCCCACCAAGCCAGCTGCCTTAGCTGCTCTTCTAGCCTTCTTGTCATTCTGGTGCCTTTCACTGGATTTGCTCTACTTTGTCAATGTCTCTTGCCCAGGGGAAGCGCAGCATTTGTCATGGCAGTCCAGATAGGACTTACCAGGGTTAAGTAGAGGGAGAATCACTTCCCTCAACTTACTGGCAACTCTCCTCCTACTGCAGCATCCCAGGAAGCAGTTGGCCATCTTTGCCACAAAAGCAACTGCTGCCTCATGGCCAACCTGCTGTCACATAGGACTCCTAAGCCCACTTCTGCAAAGGTATTTTCTACCTAATCAGTGTCCCGCCTATACCAACACACAGGATTACATCCCCTGAGATGCAGGACTTTGCATTTGTCTTTGTCAAATGTCTAGGTGTTCCTCTTAGCCCATTTTCCCAATCTGTAGAGGTCTCTTCAGCTCACTGAATACTCCACCTCATATGATGAAGTCATGAGCTTGCTAAGAGCATACTCAATCCTGAGGTTAATAGCATTAATGAATGTGTTGAGCACTAATGGTCCCAGGATACACCCCTAAGAGAATCCCCTAATAACATCATACCAACTGGGCATCAAATGACTGACCCCTTCAGACCAGCAGTCCAGCCTGTCTCCCACCCAGTTAAGCAGTTTACATCAATTCAGATATAAGGACACTACAGCCAGTGCAAACAGTGTTGAAGGTCTGAGAGATGCCAAGGTAACCAACATGGTGCTCCTGTCTCACCATAAAACCAGTCAGGTTAGTCAGACACAACTTGCCCTAATTAATCTGTGACAGCTGTTCCAAATCATCTTCCCATCTTTCAGGTTCATGGAAATGCCTTCCAGGAGGATTATCTCAGAGATGCTGGTGAGGCTGACTGTTTTTTAGTTCTCCATATACTCCTTCTTGGAGTATGAGGCTTCCTTTCTTCAAATCATCAGGAACCTCTCCTGATCACTCTGACTTTCAAAGTTGACAGAAATGAGCCTCACAATGACATTGGCCAGCTTGTTGAGCAGCCTTGGATTTATCCCATCTCATCTCATGGATTTATGTATACCTAATTCACTTAACCACTATGTAATTCTGTCCTTCTCTACTGTGAGCAATGCTTTATTCCCATAAAGTCTGCTATTAGCTCAGGGATTTAGTATTTCCATCCTGGAAAATAATCCCCACAAATTGTTTACAATGTAAACAACTGTAAGCTCCCACAGAATGTTGTAGAGTCTTGAAATCAAAGACATAATCAACATCAAAAACAGCGTGAGAGAAAGTGTAAAATAAAGAAGTGGGCAGAATAAGGTATGTAATAAGTATAGACTGCCATTTTAAGTATTTTTTGTTTCATCACTGACTTACAGGACCCTACACAAGTTTAATCAATTTTATCAATAAAATGCTTTTTGATTTTATAATGATGATGAAGACCAAGATCCACAACTTTATAGGATCAAATGTTGTTAGCAGCACACAGTTCTCAATTTAGGTGATACTAAAATCAGGAATCAGTTTACCAGGGCTCTTCTCCACTGAGTTTAGGAGAAGTTTAGTTGAAGTTCCAGCAAGGCAAGGCATCTACAAATACCATTCCCTTCCTTCTCTTGTAGGACAGCACTGTAGATGGTGCAGCCACCTACCAACTCCCTCTCAAGATAGCAGGCAGAAAAAAACTGGACTCCTATAGCAATTTTGGCAGAATTCTTGATATAAATTTGATTTGCTCTGTGCGTGATCCTACAGGATTCTGACCTGATGTCAAAATCAGCCAAGGTAGGTGAAGGTCAGGAACCAGGTGGAATATCATACTGCAACCCCTGCTGTGCTTCACAGAGCTGTACTGTAAGGACATCTAACAACCTAACACCATGCCCCTACCTGCTTATATTCGATGCTATGCTCTAAACACATCCGTTATTTTACAGTCTGGCAGGTACTACCTCCTGTATCTGACAAAAATAAACAAGACAGATTTTTCTTCTATGCCCTTTGGCAATTTTTGACACTGCCACTTCTTGAGGCTTGACAGAATTGCAGCACAAGGCAACACAGCCTCACTTGTTTACCTTAAAATACCTGCCCACATGGAGAGCCACCGACCCCATGCAGTCTTCCTGTGCAAACTCACCTTCTCTGAGTGCTGCTGCCAGCAGTGGAGCAGCCTGTGGAGTTTCTCCAGAATCGGGTTTGATGAGTAGGTGAGGTTCTACATGGACATCATTAAACCCACACATATTTCCCAGTTCTGCATAGATACGCAACTTCTCTTCTAAATAACTGCAGATTTGCTGGTCCTGGTTACTCAGTGATTCTGCCAACCAAAAGTGAACAGTTTAAAATTGAAAACTGCATTTTATTTTTTTTTTTTTATCCTGTGGGGAAAGCATGCTCCCCATTCATCTTTCTAATATTTATGCCATGTAGAAGTGCTAATTCAAGTTAAGCTTCTTTTCAGTAGCCAGGACCCAAATTCATCCAAGTTCATCTCATAGTCTGTCCAAATGAAAGCTAAGGCACACCCTGGCAGAGTCTAGGCCAAAGCCCTACCCTGATGAGGTGGGTTTGGCTGCCCTCTCTGGCCCTCATTACTCCTGCTGCACTCACAACATGTCAGTTCTACCTCCTGGAAAAACACTTGGCTCATGTGTGCTAATAATTCAGGGCCTCAACATAAAAGAACACCTACTTGCAGCAGAGTATGCCCTTCCCTGTGGCTCTCAATAGGACAGGCATTGCCGCAATTTCTCTCCTCACATCAGTATAAAGATGTGGGGGTTAGGTGTAGGGGCATCAAGGAAGTAGAATTTATCCTTATTAGCCATATTTGCAGATCAAAATAGTAGCAGCAAAGGACAAAGTGCCATAAACAAGCACAAAGCCATCACAACTTTGAAGATTCAAGATATTTTCACAAACTCAGAACTATCTGGTCCTGATGCCAATCTGTGAAATTCAGTGTTTGTTTTGAAAACATTCATTTTTATTTTTATTTTTTAGTTATAGTAATGTAGTAAAAACATGGAAGTGTTTGGAAAAAACACGCCTCTCTTTCGCTACTCTCACATTATACCCATTATACCATCAGACCGCCCTGTCAGTCTCTGCTGTGACTCTGCCTGTTGAGCCACCTTGAACACACCAGACAGTTTGGGTGTATGACTAATTCATCCTGGATTCTGAGGATGCAAGAGCTCTCAGAGCAACAGGAAAAAATACCACACCTTGATATTTCTGAATTCTGTATGCCTTGGCCTCAGCAATACGTCTGTCCTCGTCAGATTCACTCATTTTTACATCTTCTTCTTCCTCTGGACAACTTCAAAGATAAAAGACAAAGGCGGATAAAGCAAAATTGCACCTCATCTATTCATCTTCAATACAATGTTATGTTCACAATAAACAGAACACAACACCAGCACCTTTTGCAACAATCTGGAAGGATGCCATTTGTCTGCCTCTTTAAGAAGCAGTAAGTGGACATCAAGCAGACTGAAGGACTCCTTTTTACTCTGGCAAGGCTGCAGAGTACAGTGAGAGAGGGGTTGGGGTGCACATACACATACCTGCTGTCCCAAGCATAGGCTTGAGCCTCACCAGAAGCAATATTTTCCCTACCATTCTTAATGAGTTGATGCCAAGATAACAGGCATGATTTGTGATTTCATCAAAATGGTTTTATGGACACTTGCAGGACTCTGGAAGGCAGCCAGTGCTAAAGGCAAAGGTATGGGAAGATGGGTACAATGGCTGGTAAGGATGTCTAATGACAAACAGAAAGGGTCTGCTGATTCATTGGGAAACCAGGAGGAATATGAGAAGTGTGTCAGGAGTGATGGAGAGGTTTTGGCACCTCAAGCTCAGAGGAAAGAGGTCCAAGATGGACGCAGTGCCACAAGGAGCAAAGAACATGCTGCCATGAATATCTAACCAACCTCTCATCTGCTTTGGACTATCAGCATAAAAACCAAACCGCTTTTTCCCTACCTTTCCACTGCCTCTTGAATATGCCTCATCCAGTTGTTACGTTCTTCTTTGGAGCTGGTATGAATCTCATACATCTCAGGCCCTGCAGATGAAGCACTGATCAGAAACATCCCCCTTTCTTCGTTGGCTACTTCTCTTACTATGAGCTTCTGAAGGGAGATAACCGAAGGCTTCTGGTCCTGGAGGAAACAGTCAAAGAACATGCATAATAAATTACCTTCTTTTAAAACACCACACTCTAGGAAGAACATGATTTTTTTCAACTCATTGGACTAACACTAGTCCTGGTATAGTCAGACTACTGAAAGTTTTGAGTAATCA
Source organism: Donacobius atricapilla (assembly GCA_013397315.1). Taxonomy (NCBI): domain Eukaryota; kingdom Metazoa; phylum Chordata; class Aves; order Passeriformes; family Mimidae; genus Donacobius; species Donacobius atricapilla. The sequence goes on from WBMY01015175.1 coordinate 76,076, forward strand.
GACATCCTTTTAAACTATTCTTTAAAATACATTACACATTTAACAAACAAATTAGGCACTAGAAATGTGCTAAAATGAGAATCTCAGAAGCCCAATGATAGTGAGACACAATATTCATATAATGTTAATATTTCTATAGTTTGGGAACTTCTTTCTATGACCTTTCATATCTTTTATGTGTGTTTACTACTATATTTTCAGTAACAATTGTTCTTCTGTTTGTTTTATGGAACAAAAAAAATAAAATTTATGTTAGACAACTGAAAGAGCCTGCATTACTTCCCACCTTCACAGTCTTGTAAGGTATAACATTAAACATACAATTCTGTTATTTTCAACCTTCTCCATAGAAGTTATTTATATTTGAAAATGAACCTAATTTTCTATATATTGACATATTGCCGTTCTGAACACAATACCAGGATTTTAGAAAAAAAAAAAAGTTATGTGAGAATGAGCTAGATAAGGACCTAATTTTTGAGAAATATACGAATAAATGTGCAACGTGTGTGTCCAAATATCTGATTATATACTCACAACAGCTGCAAAGATGTATTTTTGATCCTTTTCTTGTAAGAACAGTAGTACATCAGTCAGAAGCAGAGCTAAGGTGTCTTAAAATGAGAAAAGGAAAATAATGACTTTTAATTAAAATCAGTGCAATGAGTGTTATTATAATTCTTGCTTTATAGAGGGAGAAGCCCCAATGAAGAAATATCTCGTAGAATCCCACAGTAAGCTAAACAGGAAATATCTGAATTAGCCCATGGTCTTCAAGAAACACTTGCACATCCAGGAAAGTGCACCATGCTGGAGCACAGGCCCAGTGAAACAAGAAATCTTTGCACCAATGGCAGCACAGCTACCCTAAGCTATTCACCTGGCAACGACTATTTCACATAACCTTCTTTGTCTCTGCTGTTACATACACCCACAGCACAGTATTACACTGTAAAAGCACAGTATTACATAGTAAAAACACAGCACAGTATTACACTGGTAAAAGCATTTCTAGAATAATGATCAACAGCCAGCTTTATAAAGTTGTACAGCAAATACTAGTAGGCTCCCCCAAAAAAACCCAACCCCTAATATATGATTAACACCACCAATCAAAATCTGAGCTTGCATGTAAAAATTGTGCTCCAGCCAAACGTGGCTTCAGAATTTCTTTCCTACTGTGGATGTCTCATTACCACTGAATTGTTAATGAGCCATTTTCAGTGGCAAACATTGTGAGCAATAAAAATGTACAAGTCAAAACACTATGTTATGAAATGAAATTGAGAACCAAAAAACTAGAAGGAGGAGGCTGGAAGAAGAAATGCGGATGGCATTTTATGTGAACTTGTGTTCCCACACAGATTACTCACAAACCACGGCAGCTTCTGGAACTGATCGTCCAGAAATTAGTTGGACCTTTGCAATACAATTACCTCAGACATTCTTATTTGCAATATAGCACAAGAAAGTATTTTCATTCTTTAACCAGTCTTTGAATGTTATTTGCAAATAAAGAGTTAAAGGACTTCACCGCTCAGATGAAATACCTTTGAACCGACCAGTTGCTGTCTTCCAATACACTAAGCCTTCATGAAGAAGTATCCTCTCTTTCCTCATCAAGTCTTGCTTCCTGAAAACATGGCCATTTTTCATCTTTGTATATGTTTTGTTTTCAGTTCTGCAGAGAATTTCCAACAGCTTTTGCTTTTTCTCATACTCATTCACTTTCAAATCTACTGCTGTTATTACATCCTTAATTAGACGAAGGGCTTTGCAAAGGTCTTTATGTTCTTCTGTTCCTTCTGTATGAAATAAAAAATAAACAACATGACACTCCCTAGTCAGCATGTTCAAGAGAAGATATAATTCCTTACTTTCTGGAAACAGTCAGCATGATGCAAAGCTTGAATTGATAAATTTGTTAATTTAAGTTGAACCTTGCAACCATCATACTAGAATTATTAAAGGTATACACCTTTGTTTGACTCACCTATTAAAAGATCATCTGTACATCAGATTTATTCATTAGCCAAAACAACACATTGAATAATTTCTGCAATATTTATGAGATGCAAGCACTTGAAAAAAAATCAGCAGCAAAGTAAATCTTATAGTATATTATTTTTCTGGCTAAGCAAAAGGGCCCATGAAACAAGATTGCAAGTATAAAGGATTTGCACTGTATATGCAACTTTCTACAATGCTCATTTACTGCCCTTTTGTGGGGCAATATCTGTAAGTTAATAGTAATTGTAAAATATTCTAAGCTCCAGGGGGGATTCAAGCTTTGCCTGAAAAAACAGAGAGTAACTTGCAAAACGTTTGCCTAGCCCTACTTAGAAAAGGCTCCTCCAGAATTAATTCCAAAGGTACAGATGTGGTCTGAACTGAGCTAGTTCACATATTTTAGTCAAGGTCTTTTCCGAAAACAAGTATTCTCTTCTGGACTTCTATGGCCAACCTGGATGGCACATCAGAAATCTTCACAATACAGCCTTGTCAAGGCCCATACAGACCAGCTAGTCCTGTTTAGGTAACATTTGCCTGAACAGCAGGTATTTCTGTTGCTCTGGTTGTATCTCAACAGAGCAGTGAATTTAATCTTTTGTGATATTTTAGCTGTGCAAATTCCTTATGTTTGAAATGCGCTAGGATTTCAGACATGAAGCAACACTAGCTTTTATTCACCTTTTGAGTATTGCAATATCCTTTCAACCAGAACAGGGTATTTGGTGATTCGCTGGGTGACGAGCAAAATGCACTCAGGGACTCCTCGACGCCGAGCCAACAGGTTACTATTTCTCAGCTGCACAGAGACAAATATATACCTTAAGTAGTAAATGCATATCAAACCATTGATTGACTAATAAGAAATATGATCTAAAAGCATTAGAATAAGTTAAAACAAATGCTGGGGAACCTGAACCATCCCCATGGAACAGTTGCTGTGCTGAGGGATGAGGCGTACTGTAACAGGAACATGTGTGTAATACACACTGGATGCCAAAGCATTCTAAAATTTGAAAGAAAACTGTGATTTATCAGCTCACTAATTACGGAGGAAAAGCTTTTGCCATTTTTATTAGCCATTAAAAGTGAGTTAGTGAATATAATTCCAGCTCTAAATCTAAGTTATAGCTATGCACCTTTTTCCTGAGCATTTTGTCAATAGTGCTCATGAGTCCACATCAACTTACTTTAATAAAATTCTGGAACTTCTTGTTTTGCTGCAGCTCTTTGAAGAGATTAACAGCTTCTTTCTGATGGCTACAAAACTCTCCGTATATTTCCTCCATTTTAATTGCATTTTCCTCTGAAAACTGAAGAAACGAATAAGTGAATTGTCCTCAACATTCTTATCTGACAGGAAAGTGTACACCTTTAACTAGTGAATTTTGTATGAATGGGGAACTTTTACATTACTGGTTGATCAAGTTCTCTTTCACTAACAAGGCCTGTCACTACAGAATGAAAATAAGCTAGCTTTAGGTGCAAGAGGAGGAATGCAGGCTGGAGAGAGCACAAGCAACCTCCACTGTAGTCTTGCCAGTAACAGCTAGAACATCACAAGGAAATTTCCTTCACCTGTTTTCAAACACAATCCTCTGAGGTTCATTTACTTTTGTCCAATCTCAGCTTTTTATTTCAGTGGAGTGAGAAGAGACTGACAGAAGGTGAAGAGCTACATCTCCCTTTCACAAGGAACTGAGGTTTGAATGCCAAGCCATCAGTTAGCTGCTCTTTGGCCACAGGAAACACCTTGCAACCACCCCTTCCCTAGTGAGCCATATCCTGGGATGTAACATGCCAGATCACTACAAGAAATTAATGGGTAATTTCTTTTCCATCATCAGTCCTTATGATCTCTGCTCAGCTGATAAAAAAGCGAATCCATTGCTTCAATTTTTTGCAGTCCATAGTACGACAGTGGCCTTCTACTGCAAACATGACCAAGTTCCTCACTTTCCTTGGCACTCATACCGCATAGGGTTAAGTCCACCCCAAGTTCAACACAGTTACTTAACAACAATCACATTTTTTGTGCTGCCATTTCATCCAGAAATAATCAGGGGAGGACAGGTTTTGAACCTTTTTGACACAACTATAATTGTCTTCCTGCCCACAAAAGTTTTGGAGTAAAAAAATTGTTTAAATTTGGAATCCTGAGCACTTAAAGGATTAACAAGAACTGATGCTTCTACCTGCTCCACAAGGATGTCTCCAATTCTGCTGATGACAAAATTACGCTCGCTCCCTGCCTCACATGACTCCTGCCGTCTGTCCTTCATTCTGCAGAAGAATTGCCAGTGCATCTCCAGTAGCTCATCTAAGCAGGGGAATATTCTGTCCACCATGCTGTGGTCAAGCTGCAGTTCTTCCTTCATCCCTTTCCTGAATATTTCAGACATAATGAACAGGGTATGGATGTGATGTACTTCTGTTTGCATCAGCTCTGCGGTATAAAAGAAAAGAGCATACTGTAGTAATCACCTGAATGTTTTGCACACCTTCTAAGACAGACTTTAGTCTATGAAATACGCAGTCATAATTCCTTTTTCTTTATGAGCCTCAAACCTAATAGATTATGTCAGTAGGAAGACTTATTTTATCTGGCTCTGACACAACTCTCTCTGTATCCCACTGAACAAGCTGTGGTTGTAATTGCTTGAGCTGGGAATTGGATGATGTCCCTTCCAATTTCAACCATTCTGTGAACAGGTTAGGCATTCAAGTCTCTGGCACCCACTACTATCCATTTCCTTAGTTCTAGGAGACATTGTAATTTGTGATAAAAATGTTCTTTGAACCTTCTTGTTGTTTTGAGTTGAAGCATTCATTCTTCTGGACATAAACCATGTGGGTTCCCTCTCTATTTGATACAGCAAACCACATTTAAACCTACACACATCTTTGAAATACTGACCAAATATGACATCCTGCCGCTTGATGACATCCTTTTCTTGCTTGCTACAGAACATCGGGTCCACAACAAGACTCCAGGACTCTGCCTCAAACTCTTCTGCATCTGTGCAGAGATCAGTCCACTGAGACAAATCCATATCATCTATGACAAAATTTATATTTCTTTAAACACCACACATACAAAGAGGAAGGGAATTCCCTGGGTACATGCAGGTCTATTCATATAGTAAGGGGAAAACATCACAGAGATGAACTGTAGGTAAGACCGCCACAAACACTGTCACTGTGTTTATTACAGTGAAGTTCACCAGATGTCAATATTACCAAAGTGTTGAATTGCTTTTGTGACAGAAGGGGAGGAGAATAGGAGAAAAAAACCTCTTCTTTCCTCAGATTAAATCCTTTTCATAACTATTTGCTTGAAGAAATAATTTTAAAATAAAATTCAACATTTCCAAAAGCAGATGTTCAGTGAGTGGTTTGTGCACCACCCTACGTGAGTGAAAGCCCTTCAGCATTCAAATTCAGTCTCACACCTAGCTACAGAAGAAAACTATTTATATTCACTTCATAAGGCTATGTAGCTACTGTAAGAGCACAGCTCACCAGCAGGAGTAAAGAATTTGGGCTACTGAGGAAATACAAGTGTTGCAGGTTCACAGTTTGCAAGGGACACTGCCAACAGAGTCAACTGGATGAATGCAAAAGAAAAGTGTATTATTGTTCTGTTTCTGCAAGGATGCCAAGTACATTTATCCCTGTTACTTTAAAATGGTAGCAACATACAACAATATTCTAAAAGTTATGAAATAGTTCATTATCAGGAAGAAAGGAAAAGTTCTCTTTTAAGGCTAATGTGTTTGATTTCACCCTTTTAATGAGGGATGCAATAGTAATTATCAAAAATAAGTGCTCTCCTTTGAGAAGATGAAGTATCTTCTTAAATCAGCTAAGGAGTTTTTGTGGTTTTCACTTTCCAATGCCAGCTATAAGATGCAACATCTGTGCAATATTCTTACCTTCCATCATAAAAGCATCCATTGAAGAAAAGGTCCCTAATGCTTGTAACATCTCTTCAGACTGTGACTTCGACCTCCAGGTGTTAGTCTCAGAGTCTTGTTCAGAAAATTGTGTAGCTCTTCTACAGCAGAAATAAATAAATTAAAAAAAAAATAAAAAACCCTCCACATTTATTTCATGGTTTAAATTTTCCTAGAAATGTTGAAGGATGTATTAAGCATAGTCCATTGGCAACTGCCCCTCTACCTTTCCAGACTGGCACTGGGGACACTTTTGGACAATAGAAAGGGCTGCTGTGAGGCTTCCCTCTTTCCAGGAGACAGTCCAATAGGCACAGAGAAAGAAGGATGCACTGAGGATAGCACCATCTGTGAAATGTCTCCAGGCAGGGAATCTGTGAGGCAAAGCACAACACAACGTTTTGACAAATGATGAGTTTGTCATTGTTTGGCAGAGTGTGTCATCAACAGCACATTTATGATGAGAAATCATATCTGGTGCTCATGTTGACTTACACCAGGCATCATGAATGTCCATTTGCCAAGGTACATGACCACAGTGCTCCCTCACAGAATATAAAAATAGCCTGTTGGCAACGTGGAATAGCCCCAGAGTGGCTATCATTTGATAAGAAGATAAAATCAAATCATACATGCTCTATAGGTATACAGATACTTGTGCACAAGATAAATGACATAGAACTGGCTACTTTTTGTTTTTGTTTTCGCTGAAAATATAGTAAATGCACACTAATTTTAGTAGAAGATGAGCTAATTCAACAGTGATCTCTAAAAAAAATCCATGCATACTAGAGACACACACATCCTTCTTAGATACTGAAATGAAAACAAAAAACAGAGAAATGACATGAGAAAGTTCATGCTGTCAGTCCCATGATTTTTAATCAAGGCCTACCTTAGAAATGTTAGGTTTATACCTAACTTACTTGTTACACCAACTTGGAGCTTGTTTTTATTATGGTATCTCTCCTGGGATTTCTGAAAAAAGAAGAACTTTTCGAAATCACATAGCTGATAATATACTTCGTAGTCAAGTCACTAACTCATTCACATATACCATCACACAAAGGGCTACAAGAAAGTGGTCCTAAATCATGGTACTAATTCCTTCCAATAACTAAAATTATTAGCTATTGGTAGATAATAATATTCAAAGTAGAATGTACTAAAATAACGAAACTATTTATTCTAAGAAGGCTGAGTTACAACATTCTCCTTTCTCTATATGAGTATTGCCTGCAAAGGCTGCAGGAAAAGTGCACATTTGGGGCTTTATACTCAAATAAGATCAAAGCATTTGTGGTAGTACACTATCTGAAGCATGGGTACCAGAGGCAGAACCGCTCCCCTTTCCAAAGTGACTTTTGCAAAACCTGTAGCAAAAGCCTGCTGTGCTTGGGAATATACTTCACTTCAGGTGGGTCAGTGAACATTTCCTGCACTGCATTCTTGCTGAGATGAGCTGGGGGCTCTTGTCTCCTCTTACAAATAACCCACCATCCCCAGGAACAAAAGCTGTCAGTTCAGCAGTCTGAATTCCAAATGAAAGTTTCCCAGAAATTAGTGCAAGACTGTGACGTGAAAATTGTAAACAAAATTAAACCAACTTGATCTATGTAGAGTTTAAGGCTTGTTTACCCTAAAGAATCATGGAATGGAATCGTGCTCTCCTTGGAAGCCACCATGATGCAAAACCCAGCTACACCAGAAAGACACGCTCCACTTATATGAAAAATGACCTGCATGATTTTGGCACATTTCTCTTCAAGTCTCATTTTATTTCTTGAGGGCAGTAGCCTTACACATCTGATTTTCAAGATTATGTCTTTGTTATGATAACCTCATCATGCATGCATTCCTTCTTAACAGTTAAGGCAGTATCCATCAGCTCCACTGCTGGTTTTGCCCTGCTTCAGAAGCAGCTGAACACTGGGAGCAATTGCCTAGGCCGGCAGCTGCGTAGTCTCCTCCACCAGAGATTTTCCAGAATGGCTGAAACAAACATCTGCCCAAACTGTCACCTAGAAGTGAGCCTGCCCAGGGGTGAGGAGGTGGATGAGGTCACCTGCCATAGCCTCTTTCATCTCTGCTTTCCATTATTCCAAACATATGGAATGCCCCCCAGTACACAAGGGTTCTTTCTCTCTGGAGTTTTGAGAAGCCTTTTTTTTCAATCTGTTCTGTAACCCTCCAGGCACACCATTTCAGTCTGAGCTTGTAACCCTTCAAAAATAAAAATACTTCTTGAAACTCATTTTCAACCCCCTACTAAAAATTGTTATTCAAGCACAGTGTTTGCTCTGTTGCTCACATGAGCCATTCTGACAGCCTTGCAGCCCTTTGCACACAGACACTGGGTCTGAGCAGTCTGTGTGTATTTTCTTTTTTCCTTCATCATGTTTCCAGCCCCTTGGAAAGCAAGTATGCTCTAGTTAGATCAGTGTAGGAGGTTACCTTGGTGCACACAGGAGAGCACTCTTTGCAGCTTTTATGCACAACCATGCTACAATCTGAAAGAGAAGGTACATTTCAAAGCCTGGCACCAAACAGGGTCCCCAGTCTGCAGAAAATGTACTCTGAGGCTTCAGTTTTCCCCTTTTCATGTTTACTTACTAAAGTAATCCTCAGGATTCTTTGATATACAGATCCAGGCTAGAAGGAAATTTCTGCCTAATGTGCTAGGGCTAGGAGGTTCTTTCTGAATCTGTTACCTGCTGTCCTTCCTCCACCTCCCTTGTCAACCTCAGCTCATTACATACAGCAGGGACATGGCAATGTAGACGAGGTTCCAAAGAACACACTAACCCAGCGTGTCAGAACAGCATTTAGAGCACTGTAAATTCACATGTAAAAGCCAGCAGCTACTTACAAGAGCACTGCAGTGACTCCTTTCCTAGGAGGACCTTTTCACAGACCATACATGGGATAACTCCTGGGAAAGTCCCATTTGTAAAACTGTGCCTGGTTGGTTTCTCTTTATCTTTGGTATCTTTGTTCTTTGTCTTCACCCCCAAAAACAGAGGAAGGAAAATAAATAAATAAATAAACAAGATAAAGTTATTCAATTTTAAAAACAATAAAATATTCTCCCATAAGACCAAATTATTCTAGAATATTTATTCTCTGTCCTGGAAGACTTGCAACAGCATACTGTACTCTTACACTCAATATTGCTGAAGCCCTAAAATCATATAGGCATGCTTTTACTGGCAGCTAGGCCTGGAAGCACTATCAAGGAAGACTGGCAGAAATACATTTATAAATCTACAAAAAGGGGAAGGATAAGAAACAAAATTTAAGAAGTGTTATTGATTCATTGCACACATGGGTATGAATGCCTACATCCTCCTCATGTATAGAGCTCGTGCCTCTGCAGATAAAGGTGCAGTTATGCAAATTTAGACAAGTTGTCTTTAGATCTTAGAAGCCATTAGAGACAAACTATTTTTAATGAGTGTTAAAATTTTAATAAATTCTGCCTATTTTTCCAGCACCCTTGCCGGCATAACTACACTTATAGCTCATACTTATAGTTACTGACTGTTCTGCTTTGCCAGAACACACAGACACAGGCTGCACAACCCGGCATACATGTTCATGGTCAGTTCTGACTCTTGAAGGTACCACCTCAGACAAACACCTTCACACCCATGTATGTTAGGATGTCCTGGGTGCAGGAGGGCATGCTAGGGAGCCAGCAAAACCATCAAAAGGCCACCCAGAAAGAGCATGTAGGCCAAGCCTGTCTTTCAAGCTGCTTATTGATGCCATTAATCTAAAATTAGGATGTCTTAGATTTAAACTACCTTCCCATAGGAGCCTGTGCAGGCCTCAAATCTCAAACTCTTTAAGATTAAGCAGTGTTTACTTATGCAAGGAGACCCATTAACTTCAAATAAGGCAAATTCAACTAGTTACACCCTAATGTAGAAGTTTACACACTCAATTACTTTTTGAGAGCAATTCCAAGAACAGACCCATATCTCTTAATTTTATTTAACAAAGAAAATATTTCTTAAATGCAATTCATACATTTAAATGTTGGCTAAATCATCAAATAGAATTACTAAGGACATCAAAGGAAAGTTGGTTTTAATACAAAGGCCATTTCAGGTAACCTGCATGTTTTAAATTTAAAAAAAGATAAGTGAAAATAGTCTTTCTATGACTTTTGTGGTTTTGTAATAAACAATTTATCTTTACATAAAAAATTCAGCTTCCATCTATAATACATTTAATTACAGTGACATAATCATACATAATAATATGGACATAAATCCCAAATTACCTTGCATTTATTCCGTGTGCTTGTCATCCTGTTCATCAGAAAGCTGAAAGTCCGACTCACTTTGTATTTTTCAGACTCATTTTTTGAAGGTACAACATATTTATTCCACTCCTCTTCCTGAACCCTAAAACAGAGGCCAGTGAAAAAATGTTCCTCATTCCGGCGGCAGCACTCCTTCAATTAACATATAGCAGAATCTGGACAATGCTTGTTTCACCTAACATTTACAATTACATGCTTTGTTGTGGCTTTAACACATTATGAAAAAGATCGCTATCCCTGTATAAAAACAAGCAGCGCCTGCCATTGAGCACGCTGTGTTGGTGTCCTAGAGTGACTTTATCCAAGGAGCTTTCTTCTGGACCAGTTGGGAGAGAGGGGCCGTTCAGGTTTGCATTTCCAGAGGAACCCCATTCAGAGGTTTCCTCCCAAAATTTGCCCTAAATAAGGACAATGGGCAATATATAACAAGATTAAAGTTGGCATCAAAAGCTCCCCTGCTTTCACTGCAGTGGTTTGGACATTCCTACAGTGGACAGGAGCCCCAGGAGCAGACAGCAGCCCATCCCTACTTCGGGCAATTGAGCAGACAGCCCAATCCCTGCCGCAGGATGTGTGTGGTGAGAGCTGGGTTGAGCTTGGCACATGGTTTAGGCACGAGTTCACAGAAGCTGCAGGACCCCACACAGCTGCTCAAAGCCCACGTGGAAGGTCTCTTCCCCGTAGGGCTCCCTAGGTGTCATTCTTGCACAGACCCGCTCCCGGCTCTCCGTACCTTTGCTCCTGAGACTGCTCGGGCAGGCTGCAGCCTCGCTCTGCAAGACACAAAGAGCCACAGGGCACTCAGACTACAAGGACAGCAGGCTTGTGCGGAGCTCACCACCACCGCCACAAGCTTACCGTTGCAGGTTTGCAATGTCATTTGAAAATTTGGATGGCAAAAATATACATACACATATTAGAAACAGATTTTTCTAGGTTAAGACCTCTTCCTACTAAGCTTTCAGCTGACGGGCTCTGCCAGAACTGAGAGGGGTATCACTGAATGCCAGTCTCTGCAAACAGCCTGTTTTTAACAACAGCAAAAATTATTTCTTTTGTTTTTCCTAACAACACAGACTTGAATGACTCACCCTTCATTTTCCTTTTTACATAATTTGCTGTAAAATATCTTAATGACATTATTCTAACATTCCCAGTTACACATCTTATGCAGCTTTTTCTATTAAAAAAATTAAATACTTCTACATAAAGAGGAATACTACTACTCTAAGTACTGCCTAGGATGTTTAATGCGCGACAAATTTGTACTTTCTACAATTCTATGATCCTGTAAACAGATGACTCAAGGAAATACTTTTCACAAACTCCCTAAAGAGCAAAATAAAAGCTAAACAATTCAGTTGGGTTGTTTTGGAAGAAAATAAGCCCAAAACGATTGAGAACACTACTGTTTTCAAATTAATAGCCACTCCCTTTTGAAGACATTTTTAGCAAAGCTACCACAGGTACGGTTCAGAAAGATAATCACTTGCCAAAGTCAAAGCCCCAGAATATGCTTTCCTTGAAGTTAGATACAGGCTTAAACACTCTTTGCTCAATCAGCATCTCTTCAGACAAATTAGCAGGAGCTAGAATATTTACCAAAGAGGCAGCAAAACAAAAAGGGCATTTCAGTTAGTTGTCAGGCACAACCTGTGCCACAGGATGCTTCTGTAAGAAGCCAACACCATGTATCCATGGGAGATGAAGACAGCCTCATGCAAAACAGCCCTGCGGAGCTGAGACACTAACTTAGAGAGTGTAAGGGCCTGGAGGAGGGATGGATCACTGTTCATGGGCACACCATCTGCAGAGCAGGTACAAATCCTTTACTGTTACAGCCTGATAATACCCTCTTGAGTAAAGGCAGATAGTATGTTTTAAACCTGGGCATATTGCAGGTGTCTTTCAGGTGATGTGAGCTGTACGAAAAGCACAGTGTATGTTTTTCACACTTTGCATTGTTTTCAAATATAACCTATACCCTCACTGAGCAAAGGGTGTGTTGTCTTCTAAATACAAAACTATGTGTCTGGAAATAAAGCATGTCAGAAACAAGTCACAAAAATTAACAAGCTTCTTGCAGAGACATCTGACTTCACTTGATGAAGTGGGTGGGTTTTGCATCCTAGCCTGTAGCTACCACAGCCCACCTGTGTTTCAGAGATTCCCTAGGATCTGTGGGAAGCTGGAACCATCTGTCCTCTTTGATGCCTCTTCTGTGCCATCCTGAGCTTCCTCCTGGTCTATGTCAGACACTTAGCAGGAGGCCAGGGTAAGAATCTCCCAAAGAGAGGATTACTGCCTTCTTCTGCATTCGTTTATGTGGCTATTTGCTCTCTATTTGTATGCCCTCTTAAGAGCAGCGGCTGTATCACAGGCATAATGGAGGCATGATGGCGCTGTGGATGGGTGAAAATTGAGGGATGGTGGTAGGTCTACCTGAAGGTTACCAAACATAGACACTGCTGAGCTCCGTAAAGCAACGTCATCAGCACTGGGCCTGAAGCAGGCAGGTATTGAATAATGCAAAGCCAGAGGACTGACCTCCATTTGAATCCCCAACTGCAAAGTCCAGAGGAATGCGATGTCTTCTTACCAACCCTTTGGGTGAGGAGCAGGAATAGGAGCGTGATCGAACCCCAAACATTGTGCACTCCTAGGAGAAAATGCAGCAAGTGAAACCTCATGTCATTTTGAAATGCAGGAGCAATAGGAAGAAAACAAATCAGGAGCAGCTGACCACTTGCATAAGTTTTCTTGAGTTCAAGTTGAGTTTTTGACAACTTCATGTGAATTCTTAGAAGTTCCATCATGATATTTTTTTTTGTACTGCGGGACATTAATTGTGGGTGCAAACTAAGAGACTAAAAGAAAGCTTACATTCTTCTCCAGCTTGGTAACAGGCGACATCCACACAGTATTATTAGCCATTATCTCTGATGGCCAAACTATCTTCTTTTACCAAGCAAGGGATTAATCTCAGTACTTTCTAAGTACTTGAAGTACTTAATACTTCAAGAACATTTAATGAAGGCTTTGGCCATGCCTTGGTAATTACTGATGTTAGAGTTTCCAAAGAAAGCAGCTGAACTCTTTCTCTTTTCTCTATGTTGTTTTTACTTTTCTCATCATTATAGTATTTGAAAATATTTTCCAGTTACCAAGTATCTCAACAGTAAGACTTGAAAGTAAATAACCTAATTTTTGATATATCATTTACACTTCAATAGAGACTATTCCTGAAACTCCTGTAAAGTGCTTATTGTTTTGTAAAGTAGCCCTACCAGAATTCATGTTTGTGCTGAACTCTTTTTCTCCCTTCAGGTAATCATTTGCTGAAGGTCGGATAAAGTTCTACAGTGGCAACATGCGCATATAAAAAAATCACAAAGAATCTCTGCAAACAAGAAATAAGTCTGTGTATGTGTCTGAAGATCTCAAAAAATGAATGCAGACAGGATGCTTCAGAAAACGTTAATGAAGAGATTTACATCAATCAATGACACCCCAACTGAGTTTCCCTGAGTTTAGAAATTGTTTTGAAACAAGCAGCAGGCCTGATTTACACTTAGCAAAGCAATGCTCATTCACATAACTAGAGCTGGTTAAACATTTTCTCACTGAATATATTTTGGTTAAAAAATGCTGATTCACTGGACCTGAAATATTTCCTTTGAAACACTCGTGATAAATGATGTGTTTTTTAAAGCTGGGGCAAATCTCTGATGGACACTTTCTTCACATGGTTCTTTCTTCCCAGCCCAGCCACAGAGGGAGTTCTAGCTTCACAACTCAGTGTGAGTGATCTCTGGAGAGACTAGAACTGCCAGCTGGGAACTCATCTTTCCCCTTCAGGCTCAAATGTTGCTCGCATAGTTTCAGTGATTTGCTTAAAAGGAAAACAATTCAAACCAAGACTAGGTTAAATACCTTGGGCTGCAGACTGGCAGGTAAGTCCAATCCATCTCTGCCAGAAGCCATAGCCTCTGAAGAGCTGAGGGGAGGGTAGTGAACGTGGGATCTGTCTGACACACCTCCACTTCCATCGTCCACTTCAAGGTCATCGAGACTGGAACTGAAGAAGACAACAAAGTCTTTAACTTGCCTGAACTCCTCATAGCAATTCACTTCAACATAATGCAACAAAGACACAGTTGAATCCTCTGAACAATGACAGCCCAAACAACCACGGTTATGTCAGGTAAACCATGCCCTGAGACCTCTCTCAGGTCTACAGTCACCTGGTCAAGGTACTCAGTTTCTCTGTCCAGGAGCCCTCTGACACAGCGTCATGGATCTGCAGGGCATCTGCATCACCCATGATCACACACACTTAGACCACTGCCGGCCACCTCTGGATCATGGCTTTTAGACAGGCGTTCAGCATCTCCCAAAAAAAGGAGATTTTTTTTGTTCCGCACATAAACCTGTCTCACTACAAAGAAGATAAGAAGATCTGAGACAAGAAGTGGAACTGAGAGAACTATCTCAGATTTCAGTATCAGGATATGTGGGTGTATCTGGATATTATGTGTGTGTGTGTATTTGGAAGGCATGACATGGCTGTTTGCAGACGTATTTTTATCCACATCTGTGACTTCGTGACAGAATATGGAAAAGCATCAAGAAGAGATTAATGAGGGTCTTGAGATAGTTCATGAGGTTCAGCTCAAAATATAAACATTTAAAAACATAGAGAGCAACAAGCAGATTGAAAAATCTCTGGCTAAATGTCAAAGACATAGAGACTATTTTATTGGCAAGGGTTCCTGAGCAGGAGAGTGCACTAAGTTTGCTCAGCACTATTAGTTTCCCAGAATGAGTCCTTTTACCTGCAAGAGCAAATTCATGGTCTCTTCATCAGAGTGACTGGAAGGAATGGTTGACTGCTTGCAATAACATTCCAGCCTTACAACATAAAACTTTAAATTATGTGTGGTATTTCTAAAGAGCCAGAGTTCCTACCAGGGATAATAGCACAAAAATTCCTTCACAGGCCACTACTTTTTTGAAGCACAAATCTGTCTCTACTGTCTGAAACTACTTCCTCATTACAGTTCTGGAGACAATATTTTGCAATGTTTCCAAATAATAGCCCACATGACATCTCAGAAGCAAGCTATATAAATGCATTATCAGTTACTGTCATATGTTAAAATTAAAAAAGCAATGCATGTCTGTGTCAACAGATAAGTATCCATTACCACTTACTGCAGTAACTTCGCCAGGGAACTTTTCTGACATAAAAAGCCAGTTTAAAAATAGAATTACCTACTAGTAGTCTTATTTTACATGTAATATTTGTATCACTTACATATCTCATATGACATATTAAGGAAAATCACATCTCTGTAAATTTATATACACTCTTAGCCACACAAGTGGCTAACCAAGGTCTTAAAAAGGGAGGACTGTCTAAAACTACATAGGATAAAAATGTTTCTGACTAGAGGCACAGGAAGATTATAGTATTCCACATGACATCCCTATAGTTAGCAAAAAAATAAAAACCAAAACAAAACAAAATGAAACAAACAAAAAATAAAACAAACACCAAAAAAGGGATTGTGAAAAAAAACCTCTGTCCGATATTTATTATATTATCTGTGTTAAAGATTCCTCCCAGTGGGACTTCATAGTTGCATAAAAAACTCAAATTAAGGAAGTGAAAATTTTATTGCCCACTTTATATAATAATTGGCTGACCCTTCTCTTTCTTACTGTTTTTACATAGATCTGATGCTCTACCTCCAACTAGTCGTAATACCCTTCAAAGGTGGGAGCAAGATTCAGATTTCCGCCAGGGCAAGAAGGAATCTCATCTATTCAGAGAAGCAATAAAACCTTTTCAACAAGAAAATTTATCATTAAATTGTTTTATTTTTAAATTAATTGTGAAAAACCCAATTTTAATGACCAAAATTACAGTTTCATCTTCAAAGCTCTCTGCATTTCTGAAGCCATTTGCAGGAGGGTCTTCAGACAAATGGCAGCAAACCTAGTGTACCAGCAATGGAGCCTGAACCTGTCATAAACAGCAGCTACACTCTGCACTGCATTTTTTGAGATAAGAAACACCTAGGGAATCAGGGATAACATGGTCCTTCTACAGGCCTCTATAAAGACTTGAAAGACTCCCAGGGACTATTTTTTTAATGGAAAACATAGCTGAGGAGAACCACTGTGAAATTCTGTTATCTGCAAAAATGCCACAATGGCACGGACAGTAAAGAGCTGATTCTTTTTTTTTTTTCCTTTTGTAAAGAGTATTTGCATGCAAGAAACAATGGTATAAAAGTATCCATTTGCATTTAAAATACATTTACTAAGCAGACACTTTTATGTGTTAAAAATGTCTTCACAGCTATTTTATGAAAACAGATTATTAGGACATCACTAATATATTAGTGATGAAAAACAGAGATTTCACCCCACTAATACTATTTATTACTTCAGATTCTGCTTCAGCTTTAAAAAAACAAAGGTGGTTATAAATAATCCTTATTCTGGCCACAGCATCAAGTCAATTCCATACCTTCTTCTTTTCATGTCAGCATAGTGTTGGCCCCGATCCTTAATAAATCCATGGGTCTTGAATGGGAGATATGAATCTGCTACATACAAATGAGAAGGTGAAATGGCGTGTCTTAATCTTGCCTTTTCTTCTTTTTTTACTGGCCTTTGACTTTCTTCATTTGGGAGATACATAAATTGATCGTTTTCCTCAAGGGAGAGAGATGAAGAGCTTTTGGCCATCGGGATTGAGTGTGTGGGATTCAGACACATTTCACTGCTATCACCATCTCCATGAACGTAGTTAGTCTTTAAGTCTCCAGCCTGCAGGTAAAAAATGAGTGCTGGTAAGAGGCAGCAACAAGACATATTGTCAGGAAACAAGGACCTGAGAAGTTTGCCATTTTATTTATGGCTATATGTTCTGTGGGTTTTTTCCCCTATTACTTTCTACACCACATGAATTTAAGGCAATTTATATGACTAAGAGATTCTAGACTTTGCATTACTTTTTTCCCTGGTTAGAACAGAAATGAATTAGTATTTCCAAGTCAACTGAATTTCTCACTCATATTCATACCTTGTATTAAATGTACTGATAAATATATTTATGGATTTTATTAAAAACTACGCTTGAGTTGAGCTAAAAATATGCGTAATACATTAGTGTGGGAGACATATGGAAGAGAATTCAAACATTGCACAGTTTAATTTGGAAAAATCAGCCTACATATCATGCACTTTTAATTTTTCAGCACCAGTTTCCTAAGCTTTGATATAAATACACATGACTTGGAACAGAGTTTCTCAGGGGGAGGAAGAGAAAGGACTCTCATTTTTTGCCATTAAGCAATTCAGGGCCTGAAGCATCTCTCCTTTTGCACAGATAGGAATGGATTTGGGAATTCTATTTTCTCAGGTACAGGGATTTTGACTCTAGTCACGAATAATTCTTTGAATTCCCTGTTGACTCTGCAGAAGACACGAGAATACCATTCACTGTTAGTCTTTTAGCTAGGGGTAACAGTCATGTATTTAGATACTGAATCATATTGAAAAGTCACATTGCCAGTTAAAACACTCAATATCCAAAAAGCACCTGTATAAAAGCAAGAATAAAGGAGGGATTGCAAGCATCTCCAAAACCCTGGTCTTTCTGATGGCAGACTTCCTCTTTTCCAGTTCCTCTTGAGATGTGTTTTCATCCCCATCCTAATTATGTTTCTCTTAGTAAAAGACAGGAAGAACTGCTGGCATTTTTACAGCAGGCCACATTTGCATTCAAAGACACAGCTCATGCAAGTCTGGAAATACTTCTGTTGTGCTGTGCACATGACATGCACGAAGGTGAAATGCTTTTCCCATGTCTTATGCAGCTGTTCCTCCCTGAAAAATTATTCCTGCCTGGGCAGTGCTCCTCCTCAGCACCAGAGGGACCCTCTCCAGCAGCCACTCCGGCTCCTGCTGAGTGGTACTTGAGGGAGAATTTGGCCCCAGTCAGCAATTTTAAAAAGTAGAATGTGGCCACATACTGAGCAAAGGTTAGCAACCCAAGCTGAAGGTCCCCTGAGCAATACACTTGGATAAAGTCTCCATCTGTAATGGAGATGCAGTTCTGCAGCTCTGTCCTTCCAGCCTCAATGCTGTTCAAATCAAGGGTTCAAAGACTGCACTTTACAGTCCCCTGACAGCTGCTCACTTATGGATCATTATTACATACATTCATCTCCTACATTCATCTGTAATACGTATTACATCTCCTCAGTGCATTTTGTACACACTCAGCCTCTGACTGAAAATTCCGTCTGGGCTGTCACATGAAGTGGATCTGCTGTGAATGCAGTGGGTGAATTGTGTCAGGGAATGGGGTAGGGATGGGCAGGAGGCAAAGAAAGGGGGGGCAAAAATCACACTTGCAAAACCACAGACTTCTAACATTATCTGATAATTTCTTACTCCTATATTCCAACTTCCAGGTGAGGGAGAGCCCAAAGCAGGTTACAAACAAATCATTTCAAGTATCACTGAAAAATAGCTACATACCACCTGAATCTGGCATCTGTTTAGCTAGACCCAGCCACCACACACGTGTTGTGACTAGTCAGATTCATGCCCCTAGCCTAAATTATGGTATCTGAGTGTGACCGTGGAAGAAAGATTCCAGGTGCAAACACATTGATGTAAAATATAATTTGGTATGGACACTTTAGGTCATCTCCAGTGTTGGGAATACTAATCAGGATCTCCAATATCAGAATTTTCCATGACAGTTGTAGAACATCAACTTCACCTTTTCACCAGTATCTTGTTTTTGTTGATCCTGTAAGCTTCACTATGAGCTTATAATTAACTTCTGAAATTATCCAGAAAATTCATCTGTACTGTGAATGTATGTAGAAATCTGAAGTGAGCAAGTAATATTGTAAATGTCTCACAGAAAGAAGTTTCACATTCTGTTTCGCTCACAAGCTCACAAAAGAGACAGTGACACTTGCCTTAGAGTTCTTCCTGCAGGCTAGGGAGAATAATGACTGAATCTTTTAAAAGAGACCTCATGAAAAGGTTACAAAATATAGCTGAGAAGAGTAAGATATTTGTTTTAATTTAGCATTTTATTAACTGACAGCACACCACTGCTGATGATCCAGAAGATCCTATTATCACGCAAATATATTAACAGGAGATGAAGAAAAATTAGCCAGAAGTTCAACTATAAGCTTACTTGGTCTACTACCATGCAGTTTGCATATACTTCATCACTTCCACTCAGCATGGGAGAAAGTCTGGTTGCAGCAAAGAGAGTAGGGGGAGACTTCAATTTCCTAAGAACATCAAGGGTAGAGTGTCTGTGCTCTGGAGAAAAAAAAAAGTATGGGTAATTTGCCATTAAATCTCAAACCATTTCTTTCTTATGTATATATACTACCATAAAAATGGCAAAGTTAAGCATTAAGCACCAAAAATTAGAATTACAATTTGAGTAATATTTGTGCAACTGTACCAAAACGTGCTCATTTCATAACTGCCCAACATTTGCTGTAAGTTCCAGGAAGCCTATAGCTGACAAGACTCTCAAGAATACCACAAAATCATTCACATAACTTGAAAATAAGTGTTCTTGTATCTTGGTTAGCAAAAGCTTTTATTTTCCACCTAAGCAAAACTTTGCTGAGATTTGTGGTTGCAGAAGAACACAGGGCAAGATTTATGGGCTGGGAAGAATTATGCATGATTCTGCCTATACATTAAATGTCTGACATCTGATACATTAAATAAATGAAATACTGTTCAGTTGCAGTCAAATAATGATTCACCTAAAACATTCTACTGGCAGCCACATAAATACCAATCTTAAACCAAGAAATCAGATTACTGTTCTTAAAACAAAACCAAAGAAACAAAACAAAAAAAAAAAAAAAAAACAGAAGAGGAATACTAGCACTGTATNAAAATTGCAAAAGGGAGAAAAATAAAATACCACTAATATTGCCTTTACAGAGTGACAGCAATCAAGCTAGACTTGATCCATGAACAGGATGTTTAGGATGAATACAGCATATGATCAGCTTTTGACAAGTTTCACCAGAAATCATTAGCAGAAATCCAGAGTTTAGTTTTCAAAAGTGTGCTCATGACTACAAATATTAAAAAAAAAGCTGTATGGGCTGTGTATTTTATGCCTTTGAGCAGCATAAATCCTGTCCTGCAGGCCCACTTCCCTTAAAGGCGGCTGTAAGAATAAAGAGCACATACCAGTCCAGCATTTGAGCTGGGTTATTTTCTTAATGTAAAACAAATAAAATTAAACAAAGCAGAAACCAGGCTTGTTGTAGACTGTGTGAAAACAGGCTAAAAAAAAAAAATCACAGTCATAATGTAATTTTCCTTAAAATGCTGTAAGTCAAGCATTGCCACTGGAAGTGAATGGAGACACACCAGGGTAAAAATGATGTGATAGAGGAAACTATTGCACCCAGCAAAATACCCAAAATCAAACCACTCAATAAATTTAATTTGAGTTCATCGGTTATTGAATATTGTTTTTAAAATCTTTTTTATGCTGCATCAGAAATTTATTTTCTACAGAGGTGTAAAAGAAAAGATACCACTAAAGACTTTCCCCATATTATATTAATAAAGCAAAGTGATTGCTTTTGGAAGGTCACAGAGCCATATAGCATGGTTTGGGTTGAAAGAGAAGCTTGAATGTTGTCTGGTCCAAACCCCCCAGCCATGCCCAGGGACATCTTTCATTGGATCAGGTTGCTCAAAGCCCATCCAGGATGCTTATAGGGGTATTAGATTGCAAGAAAATTCATTATGAAAAAATACAACTGGATTGGAAACAACACTTGTTAAAGTCTGGTGCATTTGTTACTTTGAAAAGAAAGGTCCCAGACTACTGCCAAATCTGCAATTATACACCACAGGTTTTATTTATTTTTAAGATGCTATCTCATAAATCCTAAGAACAGTAACCTCTATACTTAAAGATGGAAATTCCCACTTAGAAATGGCACACCATGAATATTTGGTTTCAAGTCCTGGCAGGCCTTGTTAATTCCATTCCATTAAATAGAATTCCATTAAAACATCCTTACACATCTCATTCTGCTTCTCTGTCCTGCAGGAATTTTAACATGGTTTTAGTGACTCTCATATTGAGAACTGCTAAAGTTGCAAACCATTTCCTTATGTCTGACAAGATCCCAGAGCCTTTGTTTATAAATAATAAAAAAGCATTGTCTTCAACAGCAGCTCATCAAACTCTGGCAGCTCACCACATACAGAAATGTGATTTGGCAAAATCGACAGTACTTTCTTGTGGCAAATAAAGCCTTGCAAGTGTTGGTCTTAAACCAACAGTCAGGCAAAAAAGTAAATGTCAGACTCTCCATTTCTTCTTGCATGCTTACTACCCTCCCCCGCCTGCGTTCCCTCTCGTATATAAACCCACTGGGTACAACGGGCAGGGGTGGTATACATCTCCAGTGCTAGGCTGGCAAAGGTTCAACACACACCCCCAAAAAACAGCCCAGGCAGTAGGGATTCCCACATCTCGGTGTAAACCTGAGCCTAAGAAGTCAGTTTCTTGACTTCAGCAATAGTCCCCACTGCTGGGGAGCAGAAACTTCAGAGATGGGGGGACTGATGTGTATGTCTCAAACACTGACAGACAGAGAGCTGCGGAGCCAGCCAAGGATTGTCAGTAGTGATATGTTGTGGGAAGGAGCAGGATGTGGCTCAAGAGGTAGGGCAGCACTTTTCTGAGACAAATGTCCTTCTTGATCCTGGAGATAAGCACAACACAATACAGCTCAAGTGCAGGAATGAGGTCAAGAAGTAGGTATGGACTATAGGGGAGGGGTCACGACAACCCAAGACCCCCAGAGCCCTCTGACCCAGTCCCAGAAAGGTCTAGAATAATGGACTGTACGATAACTCATTTGTATAAAAAGCAAGGGTGTGAAAAAAACAATCTAAATAAACATAGAAACAAACTAGAAACTGTAGAAATAAATGTAGAAAATAACTATCTAAATAAACAAACTCCTCCAAAGCTGGGCTGTACGTGAACCCCAGGACCCTGGACAGCCCACTAGGTGGCTTGACACTGAAGCCAGGACAGGTGATCTCCCTTTTTTTCTCTCTCCCCCTCTTTAATACATCACCCTCTCTCTCTCTTCCCTTTCACCCCATCTCTTTACCCAAAACCCACTGTTATGTGCTTACAGGAGGACATCAGGATCTACCTTATAACAATTTCGATGCCACGTTGCAATTTACTGCTAAAATTTTTTGTGAACTCTCTGACTTTTGCCATTCATTTTGACCATGAGCATCTATGAACATCTCGGGTGATCTCTTCCCCTTCAGGGTGGGATGTCACATGGGGTCTTCACAGTCATTTAGTGGACTACACATCCCAAACCAGAAAGAAACCAAATCCCCCTTCTAATAACATGTTACATTATTTTAAAATTCTGTCCAAGAGTAACAATCCAAGTAACAAATTCTGGAGAAAGATGCTGCAAGTACAAGCTATAGCAGAATACACAACCTGCAGTATCTTCAATCTGTCAGCCTTTATTAATTATCCCCATTAAATACCATATGTTTTCCTGGAGATGCTCCAGTTAGTCTGTTGTTAAATGTGAGATGACTAAATATTCATTGGAGTTTTAAATGGCAATAAATTATTTGAGGCTTCATAGAATTATGTACATTGGAAGAGATCAAGGTCATTGAGTGCAATGGCAGTATGACCCCACTATAGCTCTGCCCCCTCACCCCCTCAATTTCAAACATGTGAAGGAATGACTTCAAACTAAATTTAACATGAGAAATCTAAAGCCTTGCTGAATGTGGGGGAGACCAATATTAACTGCGCTGTGCTTATTTCTGTCAGAAAGGCCCAGTAACTTATTTCCACCAGAAAGGCCCACACAGTTTTAAAAGTGACAAAATCATTGCAATGTCCAAATCACACACTGCATTCCTATACAGCTTCACTGCCTCCAGCCTGCCTTGCTGGCTACAAGTCCTTTTGGTCTTACAGGGACCATGAGCAGACCTTTCCCCCCAGGTTAACCTGGCAGCAGGTAACAGCTCACTCTGCTGGCTACCACCAGTAATATGCAGCAAGGCTGCACTTGCCTGAAAGATGAGGAATATCAACAAAATCCATTTTCAAATAAAATTACTCAAAAATAAATCCTAAGCACTCAAAAAGGTTATTACATTGCATATGCAAATAAAATCAGCATAGTTTGTGAAACAAACAGGACCACCAGAGCAAACTGGCAGAGGTGTCCCCAGAAGAGTTTAGGTTCTGTAAGGTATTGGAAATGGATTTCAAGATGCTTACTAAAGTAAAAATACCTAAATAGAACAGAGGAGAATTGGTTTTACTACTGAAACAACCTAGCAAGCACAGTTCAACAAGCTAATCTTTCTGCCAGAACTGAACACCCTCTGGCTCTACACTGTGATCACAGAAAAATAATAAAGACATCTCTCCTTTAGAAGAGCCTGTGGCTCTCTGCCATCTGCCTGATAAACAGTCAAGATAGATGTATGTGTCATTTAATTGTCATGCTGGGAAGAATAATCGCCAAGCATGGGTAAAATAAAAGTACTTGACCAAAGAGTAACTAGGTACCAGTTCTCCACAACTTCCCTAATATTGTAGAGTTACACAGCAAAGACTACATATTTTACCAGCCACAAAGCTTATACAAATACTGTAACTTTTAAAAACCACATTATCATCATAGCAGTAATTAAAAACATGTTTTATGTTAGTGTAAGAAAATGTATAGCCTTAAATGGTCTGTGTCAGAAAACAGCAAGAAGACAACACTGGGGGTTTTTTCACAAAAATCAAAATTTAAGTTGTTTCATGAGAGAATACACAGCAAAAGAGCAGTTAAATACATCGACACGACCAAGTCAAGAGCCAGGAAAAAAATTACAAATTCCCTTCTCTAGATACAATGAATAGTTTTCAGACAGCTCATCACATTTACCCCCAGCAATCTGAGCAGGGATTAATGTATAATTGGAAGTCAGTGAAAAATAGACAGTTGCTCAGGCCACGCACATGAGTCATGCAGGACTACAGATACACTGCTCTAAAGCCAGGTCACCTGAATTTTAAGAAAGAAGTTCCAAGCATGGTTCTAACTGAAATGACATGCACATTGTAGCTATGAACCATACAACCCATGCCAGGGGAAGAACTGCACCCTTAACTGAGATGTCTTAGGTCTTCATTCAGACAGCACAACTACTCATGACAGCAAAATTAGGCAGGTACTTGAGAATAACCCTATATGGAGGGTAAATGATGTAGGCTTTGCAGTGCTACAGTCACAGATGAACATTAACTGTCTCAAATGCAAGGTAGAAGCTAAAGCACTGTGTTACTTATATACTGAGCAAGGGGGAAAGCGGGATAAGGCATATAGACACTGGAAAATAATGCAAACATGTTCAAGTTGTAGTCCTAAAGTAGCCGCTAAAACTAAAAGCACTTGTCAGTCAAACTGACTTTGGTCTTGGTCACCTAAATGTGGGCTGTAAGGAAGTATCTGTTTCCAACATGGGATTCACAGTCCTGACTCCCTCCCTGAAGAGGGCACCTTACCTACTACACAATGAATATACAAACAGAAATAAGTTGGAGTTTCATTTTATAGAGCAGTACACCAAAAAAAAGTGGTACTTTCCCACAATACAGGATGTACCCAAATGGGATGTTCACTTCACACCTCTGCATGAGTGGACTCAGTGTGTAACTCCCACCTCCCAGTGCAGTGGGACAGACTCATCGGAGACAGGTATTCTCAGCACCCAAGAAGGTTTTTAAAGCCCCCAAAAAGGCTGAGAGAGTCACTGTCCCTGAGCAGGTAGGGCTGTGCATAGTAAGGACTATACCTTGTGACAGTTTCACATAAAATAACAAAATAAATACCTTTGGTGTCTTGCAGCAAGGCAAAAAAAAAAACAAACTAGATCCTCTTCCCAGTCCAATCACTAAGACAGAGTCATGTTCACATTCTCTGTATAGCCTAATTACCCTTTAAATATGCCATGCCCAGCAGCTTCATCAGGAGGGGGCAATCTGCAATGCATGTCCCAAAGGAGTGAAGTCTGCTCTTGGCTCCTGACAGGCTCCAGGAGTTCAGGGGAAGGGCAGAGGCTGTACACCCAGTCTGAGAGGTTCCTGAGCAGCTATGAAAACTGACTTTCACCTTAGAATGGGAAAACACTGATGTACATAGTGGGAAGTGGTGTGCAGTATCTTTGACTCTCCATTCCAAAGACTGGGACAGTCTGCACAGCTCCCTGGCCTCCCAAGAGGAGCAACCCAGGGTCAGAACACCAACAGCCTGATGTTTCAGAGGGGAAAGGTGGTAGCTGAAATTTCATGGTCCAGAACAGCTGGAGCACCCAGCACAGGTACATGATTTCATGACATGTGGAGTGGCTGGAAGAACCCTGCACTGTTTCCTGCCAGGCACTGCAAGTCTCTCGTTCACTGAGACTTGAATCTCTGTAGGAATGAAATGCAGCCGTGAGCTAGGTGCCCCACACCTGCATGCCAGGATCAACTGGTCATGTTCGGGCACTTGCATTAAAAAACACAGATCACGAGCTTAGATCACGAGCCTGCTCTCCCCTTGCACAGGCACTTCTCCCACCACATCAACACACAGAATTTCAATCCCCTGAGCACAAATGAACACTTGAACTTTACCACTGCAATATATGCAGGTATCTAAAAGCACCTCCTTGCTCCAACAACCCCACACATAAGGTCAGCAGTGTGTGCAAGCCACGTGTGTTGGTATACTACTAGCAGGGATGGAAAACAAGGTGCAATACTGTAACATACAAACACCACATATTTATCCAGTGCTTTAAAACTGATGGAGTATTTAAAAAATATCTGTCTGAACAAAAGTGAATGAAGGACAGCTGCACAGCTACAGCATTTACAGATAAATGAGTCCTCCTTTGAGATGGAGTAAGCACATCCTTTACAATTTGCAACTCATTTCATCTCTGCAAATTGCATGTGCATCTATACACATTGGAGAAATTCCTGTGCAGTTGGGAAATACTGCATTTCCTCATGAAAAGAAGGAAAAAGTTGAGAAAGTGCCTTGCACATTAAAACATGCATTCTGTATACATTTTCCACTCTAAACTGGGTCAAAGTCTCAGTCTGTATAAAAATTATTCTCTTGGCTTACTGAATTTAATGACACTGATGCATCTTACATCTCTGTTTTGTTTCTTTCATCCTCCAAAACACAAAAAAAATCTCAATTCTATGAAAGGAAGTAGAAATTATATTTTTTGCCATTCCTTGTCTTTATTCATTTGCTTTTATATGTAGTGAAAATTTTTCTTTCCTCATTAAAGCTTCCAATCATAATTCTTCCTTACATAGACTTACTGGTCAGCATCTTTGAGCCTCCTTAAAAACCCCCTTTCTCATACTGACAGCATAATCCCCTACCTCCCAAAGATTTCTCCACAAAGAAGGATAATGTCTAACTCTGCAAAGACAGTAACTGACCCTTTTCATTTTCTTTTGCAGAAAGCAAAAGATTTTTCTCTTCATTCTAGTATGATTTTTCTCATAATTAAAATAATTTAAAAAACCCCACCAAACAAAGCCACCAGTTATCTGTTGAGGCATAGCTGAACTACCAAATTCTCCTTAAATGAAAATAACTGCAACCAGCAGAACTTTTGCAGCTGCTCCGGTGCCATGCAGCTCCAGGGTGTCAGAGCTGTTCAGTGAGAGCTACACATACATCAAGAAGGAAAAAAAAAGCCGTATGAGTGTAAAGAAATAGAAACAATTGTAAAAAACAGTACATAATCTGGAGAAAGAATACTTGCTTTTTTACTTAAAGAATTCCAACTCCATTACCTAAAAAGGGATAAAAACCAGTGTGGTGGACTTTTGATAGAAATAAAATCTATCTCACACAAGCTGTTTATACAGCCACCTTCACAGAAGCCGAAAACGAAAGGGAGGCAGAGCTGTAAAGAGTCCTTTTAAAAGAAGAGTCATTTAAAAGAAGATAGCTTTTTCTACCTGGTCTGGATGCCCTTCTTCGAATCCTCATTTTAGGTAAGGAAGGCCAAGAGTAATTAAAAGGTGATTCAGAGTCTGAGTCCATTTTTGTGCTAAATAAACAGAGAGCAGATTCCCAAAGTTGCACTTTGTTGTTCTCAATAGCAAGTCAAGCCTAAAAGTAATGTGGAATAAACGAATGGACAAAGAAGGATCAAATTGCCCACTAAACACAGGGGAGGGAGAAGCTGTAAATGTTTGCTCTCTTCAGGCGTCCAGGCATGTAGACAGATCAGGCTGCAAATATTAAAGCAGAAGCAAGAAGGTTAAAGTATGAGAGCTTCGAGCTGAGCTGCTGCATCGTGGTCCAGAGCTATTTGAAAGGTCACTATGTGCCAATGAATCATTAACTCACCTTTCCATTTTGATGCAAATGAAAACAATAGGAGCCGGGTAAGGAATGAGAAAATACTTCTCAAAAGCAAATAAACTATTGCAAAGCTTTGTTTCCATGTTAAAAGTAAGAGTTAGAAGATCTCAAATTAAGGCCAGGCAAAATGCTGGAACTAAAGAAGCCAAAGATGAACACCAAGCTATGAGCATTAATCAATCTGCTGGGCTCTATATCACTCCAGAGCAATACCCCTCTTCTCAGCGTTTATAATTTTGGCAGACCTTGGGATGTTGCAGCTGGAAAAGCAGTGATAACCCTCTCAAAATCTGTCACTCCCATCTTTCTAGCTCAAATGAGCTTAAAGCTTAAGTGTCATGAAGAACGATTACACTGTCTTTAGAGGAGCATTTTTTCCAATAATATTTAGTCTGCACAGTAATTTCTCCTTCACACAGTCACCAAGTTAGTGAATCATCAGGATTTTGTAGAGCTGGCACCTTTACAGCTCTGGTCTAACCTCACTGCAATGCACAATACAGCTAGTGACTAATTTACAACAAATCTTCCATTCTTATACAGTCTCCCTGAACAACTCATAGGCAATTAGTATTCAGTAGGAACTCATTATCCCTTCCCCCAACATCTTTACGCTACACAAACTACATTTTTTTCAAACAGGCTTATATGTAGCTATACAAGAGCTAATACAAAAATAACATGCCCACAGTTTCTTAACCAACTCCAGCAAACATTTCTTTTAGTTGCCCCACAATGTATGTGGTTTTGTATTCCACATAAAGGAGGAGAGGGAATGTGGATCAGCTTAAATGTCAGGTTTTGGAAGATGATGACATTTGAGCTTGTTAACATTCCTCTCTTCACTTCAATTATTTTTCAGCTACTAGGGTCTGCAGTGCTACTTTTGTATTATGTTTCAAGTGATTCTTTGATCCACATTTCAGTCAGAGATAACAATGTAATTGTTGAAGAAAATAACGCAATTCAAATGCAAATTTAATTCAAAACCCATAAGAAAAATATCCATCGTATTTTCAGGGATAAAATAATTATACAAGCCCTTCATAAAGTGCACAAATTACATAAAACACAGTTGAAACGCATCATTGTTCTGCCTTTCCCTTAACTGAAGTTCTGCCAGCTTTGTTAGGCCTGAAAAGAATAATTCACCCCAGACTCTGGAAGCCTTAGACTTTCACTTTAAATATTAGACACTCACAGAGACTTTGTTTGATTTATATGTATAATTAACAGCCCCAGGGAATTACAACAGACAATGGAAAATACAGGGAGGATATAAATCCATGCTCTAAGCATCCACTTCAAAATATCTCCACTCCCTGGAATGTCAGGTTCAAATTGCACTGATAAATCCCCTGGGCATACAGGAATGCAGGCACTGACTTACTCCTTCCCACCTGCATACCACCCAGGCCACTTGCCTGCCTCCCACCATGGCCATGGTTTGAGAAAAGGCTAGGACAGAGCACATCAAGGAAAACCTTCCCAACTGCTCCAAGAGAGAAGATTTCCTCTCTACACAGCAATTTTTCCCTACACAAGTGTGCTGTCTGGCTCATTGGATATATTTAACGCCAACCAGAATAAAAGTTTTCATTTCAAACATGCACAAATGGCAGTTTTCCATGGACAAAGGGCAGTTTACATTTAGAGAGCTGTTTTCAAATATCTCACATTTCAATTTTATCAATTGTTCTTTTGTTCTGTATTCTATTCTTTTGTTCTATATGATGAGAAATAGTAAATTTTGCTTATTTCATTGGTATCTCCATTTGTGCACCTTTTCTGCAAATCTGGCTTTTTTCACTTATAGATTCAGCTAAAAGAACTCACTCTCATTGGTCTTCCTGGACTTCTGTTTAGTCCAGGGAGGGGTAACTGGAGCTGAACAAAACACTCACCATGAGGAAATGCAGCCAATGTATTTAATGGCATTAAAATATTTTACATGCCGAGACATTTACTTCCCTGAATGACCTCTGTACACCGCATAAATGTTTGCACTGACTGCTCAGTTATTGTCTGTACTCACTCCCTTGAACAAGCCGCGTTCATTTAGCATTCTAACACAAATGAGTAATTAAGATTGTTAAATAATTTTTCAATGGCAGCCCTATTACATAATTCTCAGAGAATCCAACAACCAAATCTCTGCAGTAATGACCTGAAACCCTGACCATGCACCCCTGCTGTTTATCATCCCTTTTTTGTCCAAATTCCTAGGCTTTTCACCTGCATACTGCAATCTCTCCTGAACAGGATCTTGCACAGGAATTTGTCAATCGCAGTCTGAAAGTGCAGATAAATTATCAACCTTAACCCCTACTTTCGAAGGGTTAATTGAATATCACTCACATTACTTACTCTGTTTGGGCCTTGTGAAAGGCTTCTTTTTTCTTATTTGTAAAACTCCTTTATGCAACCATGAAAGATGTCACGCTGTTCTTTGCCACAAAGAAGGGCTTTGCCCTACAGTCTTTGAGTAAAAATATTTTGCTTCTTGCACTTTGTAGGATGATCCAACCCACTTCTCACCTGCCACTCCTTCTTCCCAAAGTAGTGGCATTTGCAGGCAGCTACCGCAGAGACCTGGCTGCTTACAACATAAAAGGTGCTTTTAGCTGGAAAATATTAACCTCACTTTCCACTGAAAAAAATATTTTTCATTATATATACCAAGGTACAGATATGAAGATAAAGAACAACTGGGGCGGGGGGGGGTGTTATGTGTATTATCTAAGGCTAATGCTTTTGACAAATAACGTAACGCCTTAAATTCTTTCAACCAAAGCTTACCAAAATACATTCGTAAAATCTAAATGTTTTTCAGAGATAGTACAGCGTATTGTCTATTGTCTGGCCATTCCTGTGGCCCATGGCAGTACGGAAGGAAGAAAAGGAATGTCACCACATCCGCAGACTCCGTGCAAGAGCACTGCTGCCTCCTGGCACGCGCAGCGAGCAGCACCGCAGTACCGAGTGGGTGGGCTGCCTCTCCCCAGACACTGCCAAACCACAGCTGGTAGCTCTCTCTCTCTCAGGCAGAGCGGAAGCGGACAACCTTGAGCCACCACCCCCTACCCAGGTGGAGAATATGGGATGGAAAACGTGGTTAATGACTCCACAAGCAGAGCTGGAGAAGGTCACTTTTGGCACAGCTAGGGTGAGAGCTGCCTAAATGAAAGCTCTGCCAAAAACACAATGTTCGCTTTGCTCCAGGAAGAGTATCCCCTGATATCACCAATGAAATTGATTTCCCCAAGCTTGATTCTGTCCCAGGCCCAGCAGAGCGTGCAATCCTTTCCCAAAGTACATCAAAGCATTGGACAAGATAAAATGGTGTAGAAAGGGTTAGGTTTGCCACTGGTCTCTGTGATCCACAAGCACATGTGGCTTCCCTACCTTCTGCACTCCATTGTCCTTACTAATTAGAGCATATCTTCCCACAGAGAGGATCAGACAATGTACCTAGACAAGCTATCTGCTTTAGACTTAACAAGACCCAGCAAATTTGAATTAAAGGTAACTAAAAGGAAAACATTACCAACCAGAAGCCAGCCACCAAGCACCCTCCAACTGTAACATTCTATTTGCCCACAGCAATGATGCAATGGCTGTGCAGACTGCAGGTGTCAACATCCTCGTAGGTCTTGAAGGATGGCTTTTCACAGACATTAGTTTTACCATTTCTCTTCTCTGCCAAAGACCGGGGTCTTTCTTATGGAAGTCTATACAGGAATAGTTAGAAAATCTTTGCCACATCACTATTCTCTCCCTCTCCCTTTCCCAAATCATTGATGAACCAATCACTGAAGAACAAAGAACCAGATCCTTGAGATCTCAGTTGATAACCTCCTCCACTTGTTCTTACAACCCTCCCTATTGCTAAGTTTCTGATGGGAGATTCAGGCATTTGGTTTAAGGAACTGGACCATTTTTTTCTTATTTTGCAAACAGAGGTCTCCCACAAGTAACACAACAGTTTGGGATTCAAATGGTTCAATGCTGGATTTCAAATGGTCCAGGCAGGCAGTCACTCTCCATCATCACTACACAATGTTATGGCAGTATTTGGTGGATTCCATCCCCCTCTCCAGCACCCTGTGGCAGCCTACGCACACTGCATCACCCACAGGGGATCAGAGATGGGAAGGGCAGGGTACAGGGCAAGGGAAGGAAGAACACAAAGTTTCTTGCACTGCCTACTTTCTTTGCAAACAGAATCACAGAATCCCAGGATGGGTCAGGTTGGCAGGGACCACAATGGTCACCTGGGCGTATCTCCCTGCTCAGGCAGAGTTATCCCAGAGTACAGGCGCAGGACTGTGCACAGATGGTTCTTGAGTATCTCCAGAGAGGGAGACTCCTCACCCTCCCTGGTCAATCTGTTCCAGTGCTTGGTCACCCACACAGTAAAGTTCTTCCTCATGTTCAGGTGGAACTTCCTGTGCATCAGTTTCTGCCCACGGCCTCTCGTCCTATTGCCTGGCACCACTGAGAAGAGCCTGGTCCATTCTCTTCACACCCACCCTTTAATAATGTATACACATCAATGAGGTACGTGCCTGTTTTCCATGCTTTCAACCCTGATGAAGCCACAGGGTTCAACAGGGTGAAGGATCATAACCATTCAGCATCAGAGAGCCTCTTCCTCCAACTACAAGTTTAAAGCAGCAGAATTTTCACTCCCAGGAAACCACAGTCCTGAGTGAATTAGGTATCAAAGTGAGCCACATTCTGACATGAGATTAAATGGCCCTGACCCCCAGCCCATGAGCCTCCCATTCACATGTTCCCTCATGCTCTGTTCTTCACTATTCCATTCAGACAGCTGATGAAAAAACTAATCTACATTAGGGACCTCTTTTACCATAACAAGTAGATTTTCTGAAGGTCCTTTGTCAACAGTTAACAGAAATAATAATGAAAAAATATAAGATAATGATACAGTACGAGAAATTTGGGTCAATTTTTCATCAACTTATTAGTGAAATTTTTGGACACTAGCCAGGAAAGGGACACAGTACAGCTGCTGCCTTCACAGACACTCTGCTGAGAGCAGCAGGGCACCCTCTCCATCTCCAAAACCACTGTTCTAAGCCACAACAAGTTTACTGAAACACTCTGCAATCATGGCAGGCTGCAGAAAAAGCAGAGGCAATTCATGTGTGCTGCTTTCTGGATTCTTTAAGCTGGGCTGCCAGTCCAAGATTTTTTAAGCTTAACTGCATTTACTTCCAAATGGATCTATCTTTTTATCATTCCCAGGCAAAGCATATGGAGCCACCGTGTTGCAGCAAACCATCAAGACTGAGAGAAGACCATGGTATCTAAATTTCTATCAACTTCCTTACTATTCCCAATGTCCTGGGGTGACTTTCCTCCCAAATTTGTCCTAAACCAGGACACCCCAGCAGATCTATTTCTACTTGTAATGTCAATTACTAAATTAATTGTTAAGGCTACTTTCTCAATGCTTTCTTTGAAAGCAGGGTGACAACCACACGTAGAACACCTGTAACAAGAATAACACTGTTAAAAATGATAAAAATATGATGTTTGTGATATTCAGTGAATGACACATTCTCCTACAAAGAGGTCTTAGCCATAGGTATCTCTTTTGAAAAGCTGTTAAGTGGTGGTACTTCAGGCTTGTTTCTGTGATAAATTAAAAAATAATGTACCTTCACAAATTTAAAAGAAACATCTTTGTACCAACTGTATTAGTACTCCAAGATCCTGGGAAAACCCTCACCAGACTGGGATGTAGAAGGGCTTAATATTTTTACAAAACTTAGGTAAGAGCATGACTTGTGCCTATTACTGACTCAACATAGCCCCAAAGAGCCCATGGGCACACACACGGGACCATCTTGGGTTTTGCCTCAAACTCTTCATGTTTCCCAGTTCACTCACATGCTGTTAGGATTTCACAGCATTCCTTCAACTCAGACCTTTCTGATGTCTGGTTCATAACTGATGGCAGGGATTTACTTTTTTACCTTTTATATAAAATACTGAGATCACTGTAGGGTAACAAGCGAGCTCAGTTCAGGGCAAGAAGCTCATTAATACTACTTTCACATGGCAGCGGTCAGTATGCCCTGACTCTTGAAACAGCCTGTAAGCAAAGCACACACAGAGATAATTTGCCTAAATGATCTCCTTGTCCAGGATCTATTCAGATCAAAAGACTAGCTGGGAAGCACAGAACAAACGTGGTTGGAAAGCTCATCGCCTTTTTGTCCAGTACTGTGATGAAAAGCTCCCTGATGAAAACAAGAGATTACTTGCAAAAGCCTGAGGACTAAGGGATTAGTCTTCCTCGTTTCAGGTCCATGGAGGCCTGTGAGAGCAGGAACAGGGAGCATGTATATTGCCTTATGTGAAAGCAAACCGAAGTTTGAACTGGACCTTACTCCTACTGAAGCTGTGCCAGTGACTTGGTTATTGAGTTTACTCTCACAGTGGCAGACTGTGATGCCAAAAAGCTCACCAAAGACCCACCTCATTAAAAATTCGATTTTCCATGTTTCAGGGAAGACTGTCTCTTGAGAAGAAAGAAAGAAAGATGAGAAATGTTTTCCTGTGTGCAGTCTCAAGACTGCAACTGTTTTCTTCACAATGTATTTCTAGGTTATATTTCACATTTAAAGAGTAACTTGACATAAGATATGTCCCAGATTGCACACTTATGTTAGCATGAAATGAAACTGGGCAGAAGACAGGCCAAAAAAAAAGGTTATTTAAACAATTTAAACATCTATTTTAAAAAAGAACCTTTATGGAGGGTTATTTTGTTGAGCAAATTTGTTTGTGATTTTAAGCAGAGGAAGACAACAAGTTCTGGGAAGCCAGAAACCATATGTTTGCAGCCTGTTGATCTTTCTTTCTTTCTTTCTTTCTTTCTTTTGAGGTTGACTTGAATTATAATGCCTCAGAAAATCAAGAGTGGAGAAAACTCCAAGCAACTAGAACAAGCTAGTTTCAGTGTCCAATGCTGCTTCTTCCAGATTTGTCCCTAGCCTTTTCATTAAACTCAGTTCAGGCTCACATCCCAGGAAAAATTGACTCCCTGTGTCTTCTGCAGCTCTTAACTATTCTGCAATCTTCAATATTGCATTGTTTCTAGACACTCCAAACAAATCTGAATATTTTTATCTACTGAAATAAGTTACTGTCAAGTTTAAATGTTGTTTAAAGGTTGTTGCTGGCAGTACTGTGACAGACCAACCCCAAGGTACATCTCTAGGGCAAGGAACCATGCAAAATTTTGTAAAGTGGAAGAAGCAGCACAAAGATGTCAAAGCTGCAGCCCAAAGTCCCAGAATGCAACTGCCACCATCATTAGCTGCAGAGGTAACTGCAATTTTCTTCAGCTGTTGTTTCTGAAATTTTCAGATACCTTTTGACTGAAAATTAGAGGTTTTAAATCTTCCTTTGCCACAAACTGAACTTCTTTGGCACAACCAGTCTGAGTATTTGCATATCTCAAATCATCCAAGTACTGAAGTGCTTCTTTATCACCTTGCTCTCTACAGCCTTCTTTCTTTGAGGAAAAAATGAGTTGCAGAGAAAAATATAAGTGATATGCCCAAAGTATCATTAGAAATCTGTAGGGAGAGAAACTGAAGCAGAAATCTGCAGGTCCTGGGCTAGAAACGCTCTGCTGGATCGCTCCATCTGTCTCAAAGCATACATAAAGCAAAGATAGGATGGAAAGCTGCCAGAAAAACATAAAAATGACCGCAAACAGAAAAGATCTGCACAGTCTGAATCAGAGGACTCCTGTAACTGCCTCAAATAGGCAACACTTGACACATAACTTTCACTCTTACTTATCAGTAACCATAAAATTGTTTCTTGCTGTTCCAGTGTCAAAACAGGCACACTTGACTCCAAACACTGCCAAATCCAAACATTCTGCCTTAAAAAACCCAGAAACAAACAAACACAAAAAAAGGAGCAAAGGATACGACCGGAGTAAGTACAAAAAAATAACAGACAAACTACACAACTCCAGACAGCAGGACCATGCTCTTTTCTATCTTAAATGAAAAAAAAAATTCTACCACTTTTAAGTCTTACCCACCGTGGTGAAGAAATCTAATCTAGGAAAAGAACAAACCAGCAACACTGAAATCAGACTTCTCTGCAGATTTCAGTACAGGCTCATTGGTTTACAGAAAAGAAGATCATTATGGCAATTATATTCTGTTCTTTAAACTGATCTGTGGTTAAATGGGGATTTCTGTGGAATCATGAAAATTAAAGGGCAAACTCTACTAAAAATACTTTGTAGCTGCCTGGTCAGAGAGTGAACTGCCAAAAATTTGGCATCAGTAATTTTATCTCTACGAAAACATGGCTCCCAGGAGTTTTTCACCACTGGCAGAGCAAACAGAATAGAAGAGACAAGACATTACTAGGTTGCTGGCCATGTAAGGAGGAGATCATGGAAATTATTTTGAAAAATTATCATCATCATCATCCCTTCTTAAAGTTTAGGGGGAAAAAATAAAAGCTGTATATCCTTGGAAGAAAAACTGGGTGTTTGGGTCACTTAATGGAAAAGAGAAATTTTTGCAGCTTTATAAATGGCCCTGTGAACATTACCTTTCCCAACCAGCCATGCAAAACAGGAAGGAATTATAAATGTTTAAAAACCCATGCCCTGCTCACACTGTTACATGCCCAAGAGTAACAGCATACAGCTGTCACCTCCTAGACTTTCTTCCAAACCGTACAAGGTTTCTGATTCTGAGGATGACAATGCCTGGCAACAAAACACATGCATAATATTGAAGGGGGGCAAAAATCCTTTTTTTGTTGCTTTCCATTTATTTCTTTTATTCATTCTTCCCAACCAGATATTTTCTCTAAATATTTCTGGCACATTTACCTTCAATGAAAAAAAGAAAAAAAAAACAGGGGTGGGGGGGTGTTTGGTTTTGGATTTTGTTTAGCAGTTTTTTCTCTTGTAGACATAAAACAGATCTTCACCAATTTCCATTGGGGAGAGGACAGAAAGAGGGGAAAAAAACACTGGTAAGTGTGACTAGCACTGGAGTGCCTCCTGTTAAGCATGGTCTAGCATCCTGTTGTGCCCCACTCCTATTCCTTCCATTCTTAAATAGTGCAAACTCAAAACTCATCATCATCTTGACTTCTTATTGGCCCATCACGCTCCCTGGACTGATATCCCTGGAGGTCTCCTGAGATCCTGGAGGATGAGAAACATCTTGCACAAAATAAATGGAACTACAATTCTCAAAACCCAACCACAAGACTCACTACTAGAGCTGGTGCCTAAAGCAGCCAGGTCCCAATGCAAAGATGAAGAAAACAGGGATCAAGGAGAGTTGGTGCCCTTTTACCATCCTAACAAATGCTGAAAGCACTTCTGCAAAGGTACTTCCCAAACTTTGTGGAGAAAGAGCCATAATCATCAACATGCTTGAAAGGAATGTCTGAGGAAGAGCACAGAGAGCAGGAACAGGAAAGCCCTTCCAGTAGCCACTGCTACTTCAAAGGTCCCTTCCAATCAAAACCATCCCATGACAACATTGATTTTTGGTAGAGATTTCTAAAGCAAGAACCACATAGAAAAAGAAGTGAGAAACAGAAGTGGGGGACTTTGTACCCTCATTCAAAGAGCACTCACATTCTCACTCTTACAAGTTCTCTTTAATTTACACATCCAGCTACTAGTGAGATTCCAGAGTTCGCTTGTTTCTATTCATTCTTTTTCATTCAATCCCCCTTAGCTGTTTCCCTCTCCTCCACTGACAACTATTTGAATTTCTCTCCTTATCTCCCACTGTGTGCTTTTCCAGCCAAAACCACTGCCATTTAACAGGAAAGGCAAGCAAACTTTCTTTTTTTTAGAATAGTTTAAAACAATTCAGGGTAAGAAAACTGATATTTAGCAATATGGTTAAATGAGTCAAGTTAGACGGGATGCTGATTTCCACAATCAAATAAACCAGCAAACCCAGCCTCGGTCAGCCTACAAATTTCTGGCTGTCACCAAACTCTATTTCCATCCTTCTTCATCCCTCCCCACTTCCACTTTTTGCTGCACACCCAACAGTCAGCTCATTCCCTAGCCTGCAATTCAACCCCATCAGATCTCACACACTGTGCTCACTGGAGGCCCTTCAGGCCCTGCTGAGGTCAATGGCAAAATCCAACTGGATGTCTGTGTGGTGAGTGTTTCGGCCAGCTCCAGTGCACAACTCCAAGATGGGCAAGGACAACGTGGCCAGCAGCAAGCCCATGCTCCAGTCCTTACACAGGGCAACCAAACTCTCAGTGACAGAGACTTCTAAAACAAGTATAACTGATTTCACTGCAGCTTTTTCACAAACAAGTCAACTTCTTAAATGTACTCTGAAGTAGTTAAGATATAGGCGGCAACAAAGGATCTGTTCTTTCTTGTACAGGCATTACAACAAGGAATTTTTCTTAGTTTAATATAAGATGTGTGATGAAGCATGTGCTCAGGACACGCTTCACACACACACACATAAATGAACACATATATGTATATCTACACATATATGTATATCTACACATTATAAGTTTACTTTTTATGCAAATAAGATGCCTAAGAAAAATTATTTATTAAATCAAAATTTAAGCACCTAAAACTTGTCCAAGTGATATGCAAATTCACTACTCTTTTTGCCCTCTTAGTACCTCTAAAAATCTGCACTACCACTCCTAACAGTACAAACCATGGCCAAAGCCACTTGCTTGTTCCTCCAAGAGGACTCAGGATCTGATGCAGCTGCTCAACCAAGCATCAGAGAATGAGCAAGTCTGAAGCCAGAGGGCCTGGCTTTTATTTCAGCTGTCGCAAGCAATGCTGTGCAAATGATGCCTTAGAAGGAAAAAGCATCTCAGGAGTAAGAAAAAGAAGTATCAGCTATCATTTCAGGATGGAGAACTTCTACTTCGTCAGCTCCTAAATTACTTTATGTTCTGTCCAGATGGTATAACTGTAACAAAGACTGGAGCAAATGTGGCTTTCATATTAACAAATCATAATCAGTCCCCAGTGGCTCAACACACTCCTGCACAGAGATACAGTCCAATACTTTGGTCTTGCTTGACAAAACAGATTTGAACACATGGGCACTAACATCCCACATACCTTGCATTTTTGAGCAAGGCAAAGAGGTATGGTGTCCTATTCTCAAAAGCACTGAAGTTAGAATGACTGTAAATACTAGGGGTTTTGCTACTAGCCCTAATTCCCTCATGGAGCTCTTGTATACCCTGTATGGCATGATGAGACAAACATCATTAAATAGTTGAAGTACTGGTATTTGGCATAACAGTAACTAAAACAATAGCTAACTAGATGCTGATTTAGTGAGAGGTAATAAAATAATCTGCCAGCTTCTTATCTTAGAACTGTCTCTGAGTTTGTCAGCTCATTTGCCTCTAACATCTATCCTCCCTATGCATGCATCACTATCCCCTTCCTTTCTGCACACACAAAGTGAATCTTCAAAATCTGCTGGCAGAATGTCTCTATTTGGGCTGCTCTTTCTGAGCTCAGCACTAGACCACAGGCCAGCGATGTCAGATTGGCAGTCTCTGCCTGGCACAGCAGCTCCCACTTGCAGAGCTTAGTTACTCATCGTATTTTCCAACTTGCTGTTCTTTCCATGAGCCCATGTTTCCATATTGCTCTCTTAGCTTTCCATTCCAGTGCAGTTTCAGTCTCTAAATATGCTGTCTAGCACAATTAGCCATGTTCTCCTACCAGGCCCACAACTCAGTGTTGCATTTAAGCATTTCTGCAGACTTCATTCCACTTTCAGTCACATATGTGGCTTCAGTCACATATGTTGGCTCTATTAGATATTATTTTCAAGGTAGTCGTTCCTACAACAGCTAACACATTACTGAAAAGTCCTGGTAATCACAATACTGTTGGATACACCACCTATGTATGCTAGAGACAAAAGAGGTTCTCTCTCTGACATAGATACAACTGGCTGATCTTTCAGCAAGTTACTCTGCAATGTCAATTACCTCCACCTCTTTTAAAGAAACTGCCTTGTGTGTAACTGACATGACACTACCTATCAGTAGCTTTGGGGAAGCCAAAATTTTTAATTCTTTCTTACCTATGCCCAACAAGACACAACCTTCATTTTCTTTAGAAGGAACCCCAGAGTCTCAGAAAGGCTAGAAATAGAAAAATTGAAATTTATCTCTGAAGACAAATATTTGCGTTTATGCTTAGTTGCAAAATGTGCTATAGGCTTTCATAATTCAGTTCAAACTCTATCAAACAGCAGCCACTTCATTTTAGCCATTCCTATAAATGCAACTGATATGGCATGCTACTTCCACATGCAAATGAACCCTAAGGACTCAAATCCTAACCATAATCAGAGACCAAACCATATCTTACTTCCCACACAAACTTTGATTTTCTGTCTGTTTTCCTTTTACAAAGATTAATTATGGTCTGACTAGCCAACACACAGTGCTCTGGAGAAAACAGAAATATTTTCTAAGATAATAAATATTTCTAATGCCTGAGTTGCTCACAACTGTAGAAATGTCACAGTTCAGTTCATTCACTATAGATTAGTTATAGCCTTTCTGCTAGACCAAACAAGAGACAATCAATATGAGACCAGAATCTTTTTCCCCCAGCAAGACCCACGAGCTCTGCTCCAATACACATTTCCAATATAGACTCCAAAATGTGTGCCTACTGCAGATTTAATTCTGAGATGTCACAGGCTACAACACCAACATGTGAGTTCCAAACAAATGGTCAATCTTCTGCACAGCTGTCAGTAAAGTTAAAAAAACTCAAGCAACCAAACCAAAAAAAAAACCCTAAAGAGGTCACCACATTTATAACAATTACCTAACATGTCAGCTCAGCAATATTCCACTACATTCAAATGTTATTAAAAGAACCCAAAACAAACAGTAGTCACTTGGAATTGATAGCACTTTTACCAGATTTACCTGGTTTGACCAGATTTTGTGTCAATCTAAATTACTATTTTAGCTGCATACCCACTGAGATACTAATAAAGCTCCTGTTTTAAAAGTTGTTTAAGAAATACCAAGACAAAGATTTTCCAGTTTTGTAAACAAATACATATAAATAAAAAGCAGAATATAAGACTAAATATCAAATACAACTGATAGAAATACAGTTGTAATGGGACTTCTCAGATATTTTGGTCTCTTCCAAAAAGCTGTTTAGATACCTCCAAGTAGATGACAAGGGGGACTTGCAGTATTTTTTACATCAGGCATCATTCCCATTTCTATCCAGTTAAGAAGGATTCACAGTAACCCACAAGGTCTCTCTCAGAGACTAACTCCTCAGATGTAATTAACCATGCTGTCTTCAAGGATGAAACTCGTGCTAGACATAAGTCTGGTGCTGACCCCAAACTGGCAGCTGCAAGCTCCCTAAAGGCACAAAGCTTCACCATAAATACAAGAGTTTTCTGGCCCAAAAGCAGAGCTTGCTTCTGCAACCCAGCTTTCCAGCCCACAATTACATAACAGGTTCTTTCAAAAAATATTCATCTACATACATTCCGGCGGCATAGAAATAGCAAGAAATGTTGCCTGGCAGGCTAGAATTTATTTCTTAGCTCTGGTAGGTACTCAGATAGGCATACAGAGGTTGCTGCTTCTCAGCCTAAATAAGGCTTAGCTATTTGTAAAAGAGAAATCTGTACCTTCATATCACCCTGGGTCGACTCACCAGATGCCAAGCTCACAGGACCTGCAAGAGCAAAGATTGCTGCCTTTAATAACAAGGAAACTCAGCTTTGGTCTGCCTTGGTTTCTGCAGCTGGTCTCTTTCCTTTTTCAAAAAGGAAAGCGGACAGGAGAAGCAGGCAGGCGAGCCAGAACAATGGACATGGGCAGCCCGTGCCTCTCCCCGCAGCAGCGATCCCGTGGGCAGCACGCAGGCTGGATGCACAAGTGCTACGTTATTGTCACAGTCATGTTTGGGCTGATTAACCCCCACACACTCAGAAAATCAACAGCTCCATTGCCTCACGCCAATGCCACAGGGCAGCTGAACTCCACTTTTCTTCTGCAGGGATGTCATGCATTTTCTGAAATTAGAATTCACAGTTTTAACCCACAAAGTAAAAAAAAAATAGCTTCACTTCTGTTGCTTTTTATTTGTTTGTTTGTTTGGGTTTTGGTTTTTATTTTCTTCCAAGGGATGTGAAGAAGGACACAGCAATGCCAAAAAAACACCAAAAGGAAACACCTCCCAGACTTTTCAAGTTTTGCCCAATTGCAGCCTGAAGGACTACTGTGAAACAGCAAAGAAGAGTAATTTGGATACAGGAATGTAAATGAACACAAGCATCATGCATGCTTCCAAGAACATTATTATTTAGCAAACATATTTTAAAAAATGAAACAATATAGACAGAGTCATCATGGTAAACATGCTTCATTTTATACTGAATCTTTCAACTCTATGTTCATACCTGTTCTCAGATATCCTCTTAATTTCTCCAGCTCCAGCAAAAAGTTAAACTAAGTATGCTTCAAGAGTCAGCATAGAGTAGCTTGAGGTATATGGAGTTTGGGGACCTTTACTGGCATTGAACAAAGTATATACTCAAGTTTTTAAAAAAAGTAGTTGTATCAATGCATCTTGAGAAAAACAATTCAAAGGCCGCTGTCTGTTACCTAAATCACACAATCCTCAGCAAAACAGAAATCCACCTGACCTGCAGGTCCCCTGGACATGAAGTTCTGGGATGCAGTATGGGCCCATGGCAGCCGGTTGTCCCTGACCTCAGCAGGGCTGCTGGACAGAGGCAGGAGTTAGGACTGGGTCCATGCTGATCAGTACCACAGTCATGCATTTTGATCCACTTTCTTTAATTAATCTCCTGCAGCATTCACATATATATCTCCCTTTGCATTCTAATACAGAGCAATCACAGAGCACAAAAATTCCGGTGCTGACAAACTACACATTCCAGACACCACCTTCCAGCTACTAGGAACAGACTATTTCTTCTGAAAGTGCAGATACCTACTTTAATGCTTCCATGAGAAGATTTTTTGTACAGTAATGACATGCACTTGGCATTATTATTATTCAGTTCCACAATTCTCAGAAATAAAAAGCCATTTTCTCTAGACCATATATACCGTGGCAACAACTGACTTACCTTCCAGGTAACAGTATTCAATCAACTCATAGACATGGAATTTCAAAGTCAAGAAAACAAAAAAGAAAAGCACAAACTATAAAATTAGCCAAAATACCACCTATTTCACTTTTTGTTCTGCATCCTGTTGGGATAATGTATCACTCCATATATTTGAATTTAAGTTGCCATGGGAGATCAAGCTAGCAGTAGCATCACCTTACACTG
Source organism: Donacobius atricapilla (assembly GCA_013397315.1). Classification (NCBI taxonomy): domain Eukaryota; kingdom Metazoa; phylum Chordata; class Aves; order Passeriformes; family Mimidae; genus Donacobius; species Donacobius atricapilla. The sequence continues at coordinate 119,331 of WBMY01015175.1, forward strand.
ACCTACTGCTTTTACATGATGGCATTTCACACTACTAAACTAAACACACTACTCAAACAACCTCCTCTTGTTAACAGCTCAGGGCTTCTGATAGCATTGGGTTTTAAAGGTCTGTTGACCTTGACTTTAGAAGTGAGCAGCTACTACTTCTTGGAGTGGCAGCAGTTTTAAAACCTTTGGGGGATACTTTCATGACATGAGTGTGCCAAAAGTCCTGAACTTAGCAGACACTTTATAAAGGGGTTCAGTGCATGCAACTCAGAATGCAGTAAAAAGCACAATCATTTCATGTAGTTTTTGCTTGAAGCAGCAAAAATTGTAACTCAATCTCGAACAAAGTTCTTTTGATCTCCTGAATTCTGGCAAATGGAAATTGTAAGACAAGCCACCAGTCACCAGTAACCACCATTCAGTGATTTTTAATTTTTTTTTTGACTTGGTGGTTAGAAAACAGCCTTCTTTACAGAAATATGGTAACCAATTAAATATTGAAATATAAGAAGATGAAAAAGCTTTGTTGCCTAATACTGTACAAACAGTAATTACAGACTTCTCATGTTTACAAGTAGATATCCCAGAGCATAAAACATGCAACCATGTTTACTACAGTCTGTTTGTGTTGGTCCTGAATACTTACAAAACGTGGCATGCTTTTCCAGGTATTGAAATGAAATTAATTAAAAAAAAAAATAAATAAAGGTGCAAAGTAACTGTGATGCATGAAGGCACCAAAGTGTATAGCTTCCATTGAAAACACAAATAGCTAGGTGTGCCTAAGCCAAATATCTCCGCTGCTCATCAGAATCCAAAATGAGATGTCCTGAACTGAAGACTCTCACTCTCTCTCTGGGCTGTGAATACCCAATGATGTTTGTATTCCGCTGGTGCAAGTCAGACAAAGTTAAAACTGCTTATTGCAAAAAATATCAAAGTAATCATCACCTACAGGTCACACTGGCCAAGTGACTGCCACCCACAGTGCTGCCAATGAAGGCCATTCACTTTCTATCCCCAAGAAGCAGCATAAAGATCACCCTGATGAGAGTACAGCACCCAGGTGAAAACACAGAGTAAATGCATTTTCACACTGTGTCACACTCACAAACCCCATGTAATAAACACTCACTTGCACTTACAATAACAGGTATGTAGCTTGTAACTGTTAACTACTGCTTATTATTTCTCTGCAAATTTAACTTCCAATGGCAGAACACTTGTTGCCTGAAGACCAACAGAAAAGCTGGGTGTAAAACTATTTTTTCAGCACTAGCAATGGCAAGCATACACATTCAAATACATGACTGTGTCCCTGTTTTACCCATTCACTTGAAGTTACTAATTGATGCCCCTCGTACTTGTCCCCATCCTTTCCCTGCATCTGGTCCTGGTCCTGTCAGCAGTTCATGGAGGTGCTCACATTTCTGCTGCCCTCAAGTACGGTTGTCTCCAGAAGACACTGAATAACAAGACTGAGCCTCTCACAGAAGGCTCAGTTTTCAGCTTGTTGCTTTATCCAAACATATACAATGCCCGCCACATAAGCAGATGGACAAATGATAAAAACTTTTAATTCATTCCTAAGAATTACATATAAGTCCCCAAGCCTCATACTTCTGATGATGAAGAATAATCTTTTTTTGTGATTTTCTCTTCAGCTCCATGTCGTGCTTGCTCTGAGGTATTTTGGTAATGAGAGAGCATTCTCACCCACAAGCACAGTCCCACAGTCCTTGCAGAGGTCAACTGCTCATCAAAATAGTGAACATCTAACAGAAAAAAATGAGGATTTTGCCACATTAAGAAGTCTAGGCTGGATTCCAAAACTACCCGTACAAATCATTACTCTGCACCTATATTTATTAACTTATTAGGCTTCACCGGAATTTGCAGGAGTTCATCCAGTTAAACAGTGCCCTCTCCTGGAACCACCTGACATTTTTCTGGCTCTTAAAATGGGATCAGTTAAGGCTTTTCCAGTCGCTATAAACGTCATAATATTTTGTGAGATGTGTCAGTCTGACATCGGAAAACTGATGCTCTGTAGGGAGTATCATGATTTACAAAAAACTCCTGTAATGTATGACTTGCCTATTACACTGTTTTCTACTTACATGTCTCTAAAACCATATGAAACATGAGCTTTCTGAATAAATAAATAGTGTATGAATCTATGCCAACTTTCTAGAGCTTTGAAAGATTGCAGCATTATGGAATAAGGAAATTGTACCTTCTACAGAGTGTGCTGTACTGTAGGGCATTTTTGGACCTTCCACTGCCTCAACTTCATTTGAATTAATATTCTATTTTAAAAAATCAAAATCACAGTAACTGTATTCAATGCCCATGATCTTTATCTGAAAATTGAAGAACAATATTGAAGACTACCAAACACTTATGTTATAAGCAATGCTAAAATGACTGAGAGAGACTCCACAAGGAGAGAAATCATCTCCTGCTTACAATACACAAAAGATCTAAAGGAACAGATTTACGATTTGTACTTAACTGCTAACAACCTTCTTCTCTACAGGAAATGCAGCACAACAGCTTTGTTCAAAAGTCTAGTTCATGTCAAAAGCATCCCTGTAAGGCAAGCAATTTTGATGGATAGGTAATACAAAGAGAACAAACTAGGACTAAACATGATAAACCATGTCTGTAAACATGATAAACCAACTACAGGATAAACCCAGTCTGGAAGCCAGGGGACAGTCCCCGTGTCTGTGGCTCCTAGCCAGGCTGCTGCCTCGCTCAGATACACACTAACTATATCATTCCTGCTCAAAAGAAAGAGGGGGCTGGGATACAGTCTCCCATTTTAGAAATTACCCTCGGAAACGAAAAACAGAGTGGGAGGAAGGAAGAATGGATTCTTTTGTGTCTTTTCATCTACTACTCTGCTTGTTCTAGTCTTTCCCTCTAGTAGACTGCCTGTGTTATTTGCCAGCTACCAAGAGCTGCACACAGAGAAAAGACATGGTAACCTGAACACGAAAGAAAAAGCCAGGGATGACCCCTGGGCTGAATACTGCAGCCAAACTAATTAGAAAGCAATGAAGCCCCACCTCAGTGGTGAAAGTTGCATTTTTCTCTTGTCATCTCTTGCTGTGCTAGGCAGTTTCCCACTCCAATACCTGTCAGGCAGAAGAAGTCAAAAGAAAGTTGGGAAACTATTAAATCTGTCCATCACCACAGACAAAAAAAATCACTTAAATTATCATAAACCATCTTAGTAATTTTGGATGATTTTCCTGGCTTGCCCCTTCTGGTTTCTTTCATTACTCTGACACATTTCAAATGTATCCATCAGTCCCCACATCTCTCTTCCTCTTCCTGCCTCCAGCAGCTAGGACAGCCTCGTGGATCACCTTCTCATGCTGTCTAGGTCTCCACTGGAGGTGCACAATGAACTAACCCTCTCCCTGGCAGGCACCACTACCACACAGCTATCTCTGCCTCAAGAAGGTCACTCAGAATGTAAGCAATTCCACATTTTTTCTCAGCAATTTCAGGTATCTTCCCCCATCTCTGCTGCCTAGCATGGCCATAAAACCTGTGGGTTTCCACTTTTTGAACTGCTTAATGAAGGCATGGCTCCCATACATAAAGTGACTTTAGCCTACTGACAGCTTGTTTTAACTTTTCCATTACTTCTAAGGAATAGAACAGAAACTGAAAGAACCAACACAGCAGAGAGTGAAGAACATACTTCAGAAAGACTGTGCCTTTCTTACATGAATAGATGTGCTGCTGTCTGAGGTAATCATTTCACACAAATCCACAAATTTAACACTACATGCCACCACTACTGAGACAAAGCTCCCTTTCTTCAGTTCATGACTTTCTGACTCAAGTGTGAAGCAGCAATGTGGTCACTTCTACAGTCTCAAGACACCAGATGTAAAGCCTTAGTCTGCTGTAGATGAAATGAGTACTCCAGGACAGCAGTAAATTCTACTTCTGTTTTAAAAAGACTATGTACTGTGAAATCTTTAATACCTACCGGAAATTTCTAATTGCTTCCCAATGCTTTGGATACAGCTGAAGAGCTCAAAGTTCTTTCTTGCAACAGAAGGAAAATTAATTTTACCTTACCTTTTGGACATAATACATAGTCTAAACATAACAGCTTGTGTATAAGAAATTAACTAAATAAGCCAGGTGATCTTCTCAATTATTCTGGTCTATTTCTGTTTGATTGAAAGTGTTGCAACACTGATGCTGAGCAGGAGGGGAATAAGGTCTCCATGACAGAACCTACACTGCTGTAACTAGAGGGATAGCAAAAGGGGAACCAACAAATCCAGGGCAGTAGGCTTTTTCCTGAAAATACCAAATGCAGAATTTTGCAGCATTTCAGAGTCCTTCTCTTTGAGAATATCTAACATGCCACCCTTTTTTTCCCATTTAAAAGACTGAATGAAAAAAATGGACTTTGTGAGTGCAAGAAAAAGCCAATTACATAAATAACAATGTATTCTTGATCATAGTCTTGGTTTTTGTTTTGAGTTCATTATGGTCTCAATGGAACAGCCACACACAAATTGCAGGGATTCTGCAAGCTACAGAGAGTAACTTTTTTGTATTGAAACAAATCAAAATCTCAACATGTAGTTATGTGAGATTATCCATAAGGACTCTGCAGTACACCACACCTGAAGTTTCTGTATTAGACATAACATATAAATAATTTTCTAGGTTAAAAAAGTGCAGCACACAATCAAGGTAACACAAGGAAAATCAGTGCACAAATGAGGAAACCTGCATGGAAAAGCTGAATTTCAAGGCCAGAAAAAAAGCCAACTTTTAGCGTGTTTTAGCTCACTAGTTTAACATATTTTGTGCAGTCTCAATCTAAAAACACTGGTAAGCTTCTGCATCTATCAAAGAACCTATACATTCAAACATTCTCTTTATTTTATTGAATGAAGAGATATCCTGAAGGATATGACAACAGCGCTTCAGACATTTTAAATTAAACTAAGAAAAATTAAACTAAATTCTGTAGAAAAAGTCTGTATTTCTGCTGTAAATAATAGACCAGGGTTGGCTCTTGATAAAGGCTCCCAGGCATTACACTACTGGAAGAATGGAATTAGATTAAATATTTCAAAGTACAGACATGAATACAATGGCAATGCAATTGAAGGCACAGAGATTTCAGGGAAAGATACTTTAGAGTCCACCATGACTAAAATCAACTTGGGAGGCAAAAGAGGCTTTGACTAAGTTCTCAACACCTCTTATGCTCCAGATTCAGACATACAGTGTGCTACACCTATACACCTACAACAGTAATCACAGAATTATGCCAGTGATCAGTAACACAGCATCTTAAATTAAAAGGCTACTCAAGGAAAACAAATCCAGCCTGAAAAGTCTACAGCTTGAAATTATGAAGAAAATCGTGGTACCTGGTAAAGAAGAGGTCTGTCCCAGAAGTATTTTCTGAAGAGCTAAATGTCTGACTCCAGCAAGTGCTGTGCAGTGTGGCTGAATGTCAGCGTCAAGAGCTCCGGACGAATGAAGCGCCTTCGCTGATCTCTGCACTTGAAATGTCAAGCAACTGACTGCCCTGGAAGCTGAAATGACACACTTTTAGCCAAAGCAGATGCCCTCTGCCAGGTAGAATGAAAGCACAGCCACAGCGAGCTTCCTGCTTGCCTTCAGTAGAACCCGTCAGGACCCCAGCACACCCACTGCAAAAACCGGAGGCAGAAAATCTGAAACATCCTCTGAAAACACAGCTGGGCAAACAAAAACGTACCAGTGACTCTTTTCAGCCTTAAGAACACAGAGCTACTTCTAGGTATCAACTGGGAAAAAACAATGTTAGCTCTAGACAGTTACTCACTAGTAAAAGAAGCCAGAACGAGCAAGCTGTGACAATACCTATTTCTCCTTATTGCTGTAAATGAGCAGTAATACCTTTTCCTGTCAGTGTTGCCATATATAGCAGTAGGACACAACTGGCAGCTAGCAGATTTGTTATCTCACAGAGTGAAAAACAGAAAGTATCTCAAGGGATTACAGTATTGTTCGGACATAACAAACAAATGAGACAGTCATAACATAATGTGCTGTACTCCATGTTATATTTTTTTTAAGCTGAAGTACAGATAAGTCACACATAAACTACAGGCTGCATGGAGCCAGAACTGAAAGAACCACATACCAAAATAAAAATGAAACCAAATTCCTCCGTATTCCTATTTGCAAAGAAAAGCCAAGAGTAAGAAGGGGTGTCTGATGTTTACCATTTGGTATCCCAAGACACATACATACATACACCCCATGCAGCTCCTTAGGACTGCACAGACAGTGCTCCAGACAGCTCAAAGGTGCCAGATAGCATTGTCCTTTAAGTCATTTGTCAGTGTGGCAGCTCTCCTGCAAAACAGAGCCGTAACTGCAGCCCTGTCTTTGTTGCTGATTCTCCCTTATTTGTTTGTTCAAACTTGAGTTTTAGAGGCATCACAAAGTCTGCTGAGTTTGTAGAAGTCAACCCCTATGGTTCTGTTTATATANGTGTCAGCATTCAGTTGATACTGTGCTGGGAGAGATACCTGATGGTGCAGCTGATACTCTGTCATTTAACTACTATTAATCAGCTTCAAACGTAATGAAGGTCACAAATAATAAACTTCCTTCAATTGTAAATGCAAATTTACTATTTAAAATTATAATACTGGCAAAAAGCAGCAGAAACCAGCGCAAAATTGGCAACTGTCTCCAGATAAACAATACAGTACTCTTCACGTCTCTTAAATGACACAACATTTTCATAGAAAACAGCAAACCATCATAATCACTTTGTAAAGATCTCAAAAAGTTTGGAGTGTCCATTTTGTAAAGCCAAACCTAACAGTGTTGCTCCATCCTTATTAGGGAATGCTAATGCTGATGGCCCTCCAGGCTGGGCTGCCAAGAACAGGGAAAGCTTAACCAAGCTCAACTTCATCACAAGGTGGAGAAGAGTTTCTTTTTGTTCAGGCTCTTAAAAAAACACAGCAAGCAGATGATCAAAATCATCAGTAACAAACCCCAGCATTTTATTTGCTAGGAAGCATCAAAAGACACTTACTATCATCTGCTGAAATAACACAGCTCAGGTTCAGACCTACAAAATTCTTTTGGCAGAAGACTTTAGGTCTTTCACTGAAAACAGCAGTTACATACTTAATTGCATATGCAGAGCTAAAGGGTATCTAAATGCTATCTAATTTCTTCCATCAAAGAAAACAGCTGGAATTAGATAATCTTATTATTTCTCTCATTCTCTGCATGTAATATAGGATTCAGGACCACCCCAATGGAGAAGAGAGTTAAAAAGCAATTTTCCTGCAATATGCCTTGCCCCAGCAATAAAAAACATCCAGCAGCACAGCCTAGTATCTAAACTAAAAAATTTAAAAAGAGAAAAAAATATTTCTCAAGGCAGGCTGCTTATCAGGACAGTAAGAGATCCATATGAGATATAATCTTATAAGCTATAAAATAATACACATATACGTGGAACATGCCAGATAATTCCTGTTTCTCTCTTCTCAAAAGGTGACCTCATGTGCCTGTCTTTCCTCTCCTCTCCACTTTTTAGCACATAATCATCAAGTTCAATGGGATGAAGTTTGAAATAAAAGATTACACAACCATGACTTAGTCACTAGATGTTGAATCGTCACTCATACCATTCCCTGGCCTGTCTTCAAGGAAGGATTTATCTGCCTTAACACATACATTCTCAAACAAAAAGTCTCTGCAATTTAAAGGCAATAAATAAAATATTCTCAAGTGCCACTCAACCAGTTCCTTTACATTGGTACTTTGGTATGAAGTTAAACATAAGGGTTCTTCCATGAGAGTCAGGTTTTTAGGGATTGTTGCTCTACAGATTCTTGAACAATCAGCTAAAATATGTTAGGTTTCCAGTGATTTAAGAAAAGTCACTGAAAATTCCAATTCTTTCCCTTCACAACTTCATTTTTACATAATTGAAGGTTGCTGTCATGTCTCAGCTGAGGACGTCCTCTCCAGACATTTTAACAGGAGAGCTGACTTCTATGAAGCTGAATGTCTTCTCTGGGGGCAGTGGGGGCAAAGTAATTAGCTTCTTTTGAGATTAATGGACTTAAGATTGTTATTATATTCCAAGAAATTCTTTATCTCCACATCTCATAGAGACAGAATGGGAAGGAACTTACGGAACTTTCCCTACCACTACACAGGGAAAAATCACTGTAGGATCTCCACAGGTGATACAGTTTTTGATCTGAGTATTTGGTATGGAGTATTTTTTACCTTTCAATTTCAAGTGGAAACAGAACTTCCAGACAGTCAAATCCCAAAAAAGCATGCCATGCTTCCTTAAGCATGCCATGCTTCCATTCCTTTCCAATAAATGAAAGAAATTCCAGGCATGAGAGTAAAAAGGAACTTCAGGTCACAGGCTCTAGCACTGTAACAGCCAGCACAACTGAATGTAGTGTCTGAAAACTCTTTTTCATTGCAGTTCTAACAGAAGTAGGCACATTAATAAGAGGCAGGGAGAATTCTTTAAACTAGAATATCGCTAAACATTTACATAATATCTACCTAAGTATTTGTGGAACACACATATAAAATGTTACGCCATTACTTTTTAAAAAATCATGTTCAAACTTCACCTTACTGTGGTTAGCCAACATGTTACCTAGTGCATTAGCCTGCCTATGCAACAATTCTCTCCGAAGGTTTTGGTCTTTAAAATTTTCTCTTGGTCTTCCCATTTTGGATTATAGGAAAATAAATGTCCATCTGGTCACCGGATCTACTGTAGGATCCAGAGCCACAGAGGTAAGGTAATGAATTATGGGGCATTTTTTTCCTCCAAGGTCTACAAAGTGTTTCCAATTTCAGTCTGAAAACAATGATCATTGCCTCATTTTAGTTACCAAAATTAACATATACTGTAGTGTTTACACATCTATGAAATGAGATAGCACGTATGTTTCAAAGTTTTTAAGCACATGCAACCTTTATGCCACTGAATCCAACTCCAGCACTGGCAGACTGCTTTGCTAAATGGAACCATAAGCAACATGGAACCACAGAAAGGCCTGAATCAGAAGGAAATTTCAAACATCACCCAGTCCAAAGACCCTGCCATGGATAGGGACAACTTCCACTAGAGGAGGTTTCTCAACGCACCATCTAACCTGGCCTTGAACAACTCAGCCCAGAAGATCTGACTAAAAATCAGTTTCAAAGCCCAGTCAAACACTACTCATCAAACACCTTGGTCTGCCTGGATCTGAGACCTTCTTCTGTGGAGGAACATTTAAATAAGCTGGGTTAAGGCTTCCGAAAATCTGCGGCTGGAGTGCTACTTCAAAAATGAGAGACTGCGATGCAACTTCCCCCTCAGTCAGATGCAATTTGAACACACACAGCTTCAAATTTATTCCAATCACTCCTCTGATGAAAGCATACCCTGCTCCCTCCATTGCAGAGTTATTGAAAATAGGGCATGGTGCAGAGGGAAATCCAGGGGATGCAGGGCAGAAGACCAAGAAAGCAGCAGACTGATTACAATGCAATAATCAGCTTGAAGTCTCTGCTGTTTAGACATGGATGGCTTTCTGTTGTTATACTGTCATCAGAAGTGAAAAACAATGCTCAGAGCCCAAATCTCTCATTTGCTCAGAGATAGACCCAACAACTCAGACACAGTACAAAAATGTGTGCCACTATCTTCCCTTCCCCTAGCTCTATTTCTGAATAGAGACTGATAACATCATCTGTGCTTTGCACAGACAGCACTGGCCCCAGGGCTATTTCTGTACTTCAGAGAGTCTCCCCTGCAAGGACTTCAGCAGACTCAAGGCTGTCCCATCCATCTGGACCCCAGCAGAGCATCTTGTCTGGAGTATTTGTATGTACACCAGGGAGTTCAAGTTTAAATACCCAGGATATCATGTGGTCCAAAATGTAGACCTTGAACAAACATTATGCATTAGAAGAAAAAAATAAGTTTTCAGAATTGCTCCTTGATCTTGAATATTGAAATTCTGCTGCTAAAGTCACACTTTAGACATCAAGCTGCGTTCTTCAGATGCTTCCAACTAAACCACACTACGCACTACTGTGTTAGTAACAAGACAGCAGACAACTTATTCTAACTAAAACATATACAAATACATCAATCAATATTAAGCATGCTAAATATCTGTAGATGCAACTCCAATCCTCAGACTAAATGCGTTGAAACAAAAAGGCAAACTTTACTCTGAACATTGGCCTGTGGCCAACAGGTTTCCATGTATACTGTAACGATTAAAAAAAAAAAAAAAAAAAAAAAAGGCCAGTTAAGCTTGTTGAGAGGATGATAAGAATAGGACTTTCCCACTCAGCAAAAAGGGAGCCCTTCGGATACCCTTTCCCTGATGAGGAATAGCCTTATAGTTACTCTTCTGGTAGCCAAATCTTATAAATAATGCAGTATGAATAAGTCTGCTGCAATAGAAGTAGTTTTAAAAATAGCTGTAATTAATCTTTGTCTTCTGAAACTGCCATCTAAAACAATAACTTCTAATATCTCACCACAAATAGTCTAGTAACCGATCTTTATCTGCCTAACCTAACAACCTCCATCTAACCTCATGCTAAATTTGTTCATGGCCAGCTTGAATGCGCATGGTAGCTGAGCCAGCAGGCAGGTTCACTGTCTGCTTTTAGCCCTGATGCACTTAGTCAGAAACAGCATTCATTCCTCCCTGTCCTTTACCTCTCTAGATGATGTGTTTGCTGGGCTACTCTTTTCTTACTAGTCCCACATAACTTGTCCAGGAGTGAACAGAAACTGATGACACAAAGCAATTACAATACCTTCATGACCGTCAAATCTGAAATTCGAACTGTCTACTCAGAAGGATAAATGGAAAGGTAAGTATGCTCTTCAGTACAAGGACTTTTCACCACAAGGACAGCGAAGCACTGGGACAGGTGGCCCAAGGAGGTTACAAACCGTCTTTGGAGGTGTTCAAAACCTGGTCCTTAGCAACCTGATACAACCCAACACAGCCCTGCTCCAAGTGGAGGGTAGGACCAGGTCGCCCCCAGGGACACTGGACCTGGTCAGCACCGGAGACACTGAGATCCAAAATTTGCTGTTGTTCTATTCCAGAATCAACAATACCAAAACAGAAAAAGAAAAAACCCCAAGGACACGATGACTGATAATAAGCTTTTTAAACAGACTTGCCTGTAAAGAAGAGATTTTCATTAAAAGATGGTAATGTTCTGAAACAACAGGGGGTTAGCAATTCTTTCCATTAAGAGCAATTTCTAGTTTCAGTTCTCTTCTTTTACCATCTTCTCTTATACTTCCTCACTGTGGTAGAACAAATGGCATTTTCCTACACTTTTCACTTTATATTCCCATTCCCTTGGGGAAAAATTCAAGTGTGGCATAAAGGCAGGGAGGGGAGAACCACAAAGAAAACACAACAGAAAGAAAATGATCCAGAAATAAATATATACACACACACACAGCCCCATATCATGGAAAAAAACCCCAACAATACTCTGCATTCCGTGGTAAGCTGCAACAAAATAAGGAAAACACAAGGCTTCTTCAACATATTCTTATTTAAATGATATCAAATACCATTTAATTTAAATGGTATAAAATGCCATTTTCCATCGATGCACAAACCAAACAACTCCTCTGATTTGAAGGACACTGCTGGCTGATTCAGATAGGGTCAGCTTCTGCAAGGCAGGTGGTGTTGTAAATGATACGCACTATCAAGACTTTGTTTTGCATTACATCCCAATTCCCCAGCCAAAACATTCTGTTTGGGTTACACAAAGCTGAGCCAAACAGTCTGTTTTAAACATTAAAAAAAATCCTTTTGTTCTTCCTTGCACCTGAATCCCTTCCTATGTCCAAAAAAATAAACTAAAACCAAATATTTCTCTCTGACAGAAATGACTAAGCCCTTTCTGGGATCTGAATCTCATTCATTTCCTGGAAGGAGACTGAAAAGTGAGAGGAGACATCAAAACAGGCTGACAAATTCCATTTTTTCCTCACTTCATACTTTAAAACACTACTGCTAATTTTTTTTTCATTTCTCCATTAGGAATGAGATTATTTATAAATCTGCCTTCAGTGCACCCCACTGCTCCAAAGACCAACACAAGTGGTTTTGTGAAGGGACACCGGGCTGCAGTGCATGAAGTCAGGTATGTGACAGACCCTCTGAGAGCATACCTACATGAACCAACTCCCAGGGGCTGGCATCCACCCTACAGAAGAAAAGGGGATGAGAGAAGGTAAAGGTCCATTGCAGAGGGAATCCTGCCCCAGCAGTTTTAGCAGCAGGAGGGTTAGAAAAGGCTCACATCATCCATCGTGGTGCCACACCTACACCCCAGGTGAAGTTCCAGCTGACTCTACTGATTGGGTGATCCCAACCACGATGCAAAACACTGCAGGAGATCGTGTCTGCTGCTGGGAGGGATATTCCTCATCCTTTAGTACTGCAGCCAAACAATCCCTCAAGGTGTCTGGTGTAAGACACTTGTTTATTGAGCACCACCCAAGTGCACAATACCAGCTGGGACACCCTTTCAAGGCAGGAGAAGAGCAGGGCTCCTCAGCCCAGTGCCAGCTGAAGGCTGAGATCTGGGTCAGACCACAGCTTCCCATCTGGTCTCGTCAGCATTGGAGTGGCTCCAGAGCCCCACTGCTTATATGGCCTTCAACAGGGAACTTTATCTCCTGTACCTCTTACAGTACTCACTCTCCTGTCACTCTGCATGCCTCCCAAGTGCTCAGTGCTTCTCCCAGAAAGCCCCTTCGTGGTCAAAGGGATCTCAGATGTCTCCTCCCTGCTGTTATTATAATCACTGACCAGGAGATGAGAATCATACACTTGCTGGAAACCCATAGCTTGAGGTTTGAAAATATCTTGCCCCATGCAGGTTTCTGGGTCAACAGCAGGCTCTAGAAGACACCCATCTGCTTCACAAAGCATGGGTTAGCATCATCCTTTCCCTGCCAGACACAGCTTCCAAAAGGACAAACTCCTACTGGGCCAAAGATTTATCTGTTTCTCCAACTCCCTGAATTCTCTGACCAAAATACGATTCTCTCTCCTCACAAATCTCACCAGACCTAGACACATTTATCCACTGCTCCCAGCGTTTTCCTAATTCTGTGAAGGAAAACAGCCGCTTTGCACTCCTCTCCATTTCCTTCCACGGGAAAAAAAGTAATCTAAAATTCCAGCTGAAGAGAAGACTGAGATAGAATTTTCTTTAATTTACATCAAAACCCTGACATGTATTAGTCAGGTTTGAGCTTGTCCACTTTAGAAGGAATGTGTGTAATACCAAGTGAAAAGCGTAATGTTAATTACAAAGAAAAGGGTAGGGTGAGGGCTGTAAAGTAAAAAGTGCCACAGGAAATGGAAAAGTGTCCCCTAAAGGCAGACTATAAAAAAGCACAGTTTGGTTGCTCAGTTCATTCCACAAGACCTATCCCTAGAAAACAATTACAACATATTTGTGAAATAAAATGGAGTATCTTCTTGTTCACAAAAGGGAACCGATCACTGTTCCACAATTAGTTTTCTTCATTCAGGCTGTAATGTTATTGCTTCTATTAATAGACAAAAACCTAAAAGAGCAGTTTCCTCTCGAAAATAACTGTAAATGGTGGCAAAACTGGCAGCAACTGTTCCTCGTTTACTAGCACAGTTAAGTAACCCAGACAACGTGAACTCACTCTCTTGGCAGCACCCCTAAAACAACCAGAAACTGAGAAATGTAAACCTGTGTGTGTCAGGGATAAAAAAGCTTCAGGGAAGATGCTGGACCCATGTCTGATGGTTCTTGGGACTACCAGGAAGGCTGCCACGACCTGATGGCGCTAAGAAATAAAGTGTTACTTGGAAGCATTTTTCTCATTCAGATTAATTTGTTCTTTCTCACTTTTTCTCTTTTCTTATTCTTTCTTTCCTCCCTTCCTTCTTTGCATCTTTCCCCTTTTTTTTTTTTTCTTTTTCTGGTAAAAAAAATACTGTGAGAAAATTCTCTTCTCCTTTTTTTCTGGCAGCACTGACAATTTATTTAGTTTATTATTTAATACTGATTGTCTCCGAATTGAATAACAGTTCAGAAGGAAAATATCCTTTATCAAGGTGCAATAAACAAGAACATCAGCTTCTCCCTCTCCTTACTCCTCCTTCCCCTTTCCTGAAACCCACCAACAAATAAATGTCTAAGCAGAGCACCTTTGCTGAGTCTCCAGTTTACTCTGGCAGCAAGATGCTGATCTCAACATCTGACCACTCTGTGGGAGTGAGCAGTTCCTGTCACAGCTGTCACACAGACATCTATTACAAGTGAGGATTACCAAAAGGGTCATGCTTTCTTGGTTTTTTTTTTTTTTTTGTTGTTGTTGTTGAACTTTCTGTAATGTGGCCAAAAACTCCTGACCTGCAATTACACTACATTCCTGAATTATTTGCAATGCTCCCTAGACAATCTCTCAGCTCTCTTTATCCAATCCTTCTTATACCTTATAAAAGGAATACAAAAAATTTTCCTGAATATCAGAACTCCTATGAATAAAGAGTTCTTCCATCTTTCCATCAACCCTTACATTTCTAAATCCTCATAAAAATGAATGAGGTCAAAAAACACTAGATGGTGCAATAGTTTTCTCCAGCAACATACCACTCAAAAGTACTTTTTTCTAACAAAAATAGCCCCGCAGCTCTGAATACTGACAGAATCACAAAAGCTTAATGTCCTAAGTAGTGATGGATGATAGCATCCACAGTTTCATTACATTTATACTGAAAAGAGCATCCTGACAATGTCAAGTGTCAAGACACCTCCAATCTTTGATAAGAGGAGTTGCAGGGACGGCAGGTAGGGAAAGAAGTTCTAAATCTGCTTCTAAATACTCACAAATTTCTACACCCTGTTTCTCACCCATTTTGGTCTTTCAGAGCATGTAGAAGAGTACAGGGGATAACCCTTCATCACCCCATGGTTGAAGATGAAGGACTTCTCCTCTTCTCATGTGTTGAGAGGTCTGAAGCTCTCCTGTCTCAGTTCATGCCCTTCTCCCTCCCTCTCCTTCCCCTCCATGCGCAGGCCTCCCTCAGCCACAGCCAACCCTCAGCTTTGCTTGGCTTTCTTGGCTTTGGGGACAAAAACACAGTGATGGGGACCGCACAAGGAAGCAGCTCCAGTCAGTGCTTCTCAGAGTCAAGAGAGAGCATCAAAACGTCATTTTCAGAAAGGAGAGAGAAAGGATACAAAAGTTAAATTATGTAAATTCCCTAGAGGAGAGCAAAATGGATATCAGGCCCAGCCCAAGCCTGGACCTCAGAGAGACACAAAGGGAAGGACTAACCTCCCTTGGGCTGAAGGAAAAGCTGTCCAGAAAGTTTTCAGGAGTCTCCCATGGAGGGTGGCCCCAAGCACTGCCCAAGCAGGAGTGCACTGGCAGCTCCCACTGTAAATGAGCACTGCTACCAGGACCTGGGAATTTGGTTTGTTTATTCAGAAACCAGGCAAAGGACCCTGGCTTCCTTTAAGAGCAGCATCTGTTGTACAAAAGGAGAGGTCACTTCTTCAAGCAACAGAGCCCATGAGGCAACCCCACCACAGTATGCTGAAGACATACTTGTCTAACACTTCAAATGTTCACAGAGACCCTGTATGGCAATGGGGGCACACATCCCAGATTTTTTGGGCTGCACTGAGATTTTGTTTATGAATATGGCATTTTAATCTGAAAAGTGTAAAAAGTATGAACAACAGATAGAAATAAAAATATATAGAAACAAAAAATACAAGCTCTATAAAAGTCTTGCAAGGGCAACTTATTCTTTTTCTATATAAACATTGTAGTACACCTGAAAATTAAACATTAGCACAACCAAAAATTAAAGAATTTTGCTATGTGGATAGCAGTTGCCCTGGCAGAGCTTAGTCTGATACCATCTGAGATGACCTCCGACTCTCTGGACCTACAACACACCCAGGATAACCTTTCTACATGTTTCAAGCAAGCAGGTACCCAGCTGGCTATGCCCAAGCATCTCTCAGTACCCCTGGCATCCTGCTGATGCTTCTGTGTTGGGTTTCAGCTGGTGAAAAGCTTAAATAAGCCTGTGAACAAAACTAAGCTGATTTCTTCAGGCTTTGATACAAGGTTCTCATTGCTAAAATCCAACAGTTTTTCCAGAAGTTGAACAAATATTTACTCCACATCAAAATGAAACATGTAACGGTCTTTTTTTTTCCTCTCCTGTCTAGCCAATATTTGAATGAGACTTAGTATTTATTTTCACATCTGTTAAAGGGGTTGTTTACAACAGACAGACAAAAAAACATTTTCCAGATTTTAACTTATCTGTCATTAAGAATTAGAAAGATTTAAGACATGAAAAAAAGCCCTTACCCAAAGAAATGAGCTTAACTAATGTTTTTTTATTTCCCAAACGCTTGCATGCATCTCTTTCAGTTTGGCTCACATGGAAACTGCCTGTCTTCTAATTTTCAGCAATTTAAAGTACTAAAAGGAAAACAGCCCAAACTACCAAATTTTCAATGAAAAACATGTGAAGCCATCAAGTATAACACAGTTTCTAACCTCAGCTATAAATAAGCTGACTCTACAAAATAAAACACACTCTTCAGCAAACCTTAACTACAGCTTTTTGTTTGCAATGAAACCTGAAACCAGGAAAATCTCACTTGATTTTGTTATGATGTTTTTCAGTAGCATATCCTAATGTAAAGTTTCACATGTATTTTCATTCCACGTCCTCTACAATTAAAAAAAAGCCACTCATAAACTTGTTTAATGATATTTTCCCCAAATAATGATCATAGTCATAAATGAAGGATAAACACTGACAGAACAATGGCAAAAATTATGTATACCCTGCACATCTGCAATGCCTACAGTAACATACTCCTCTCTGGCTACTAGCTTTTCCTCCCAAGATAAAATATCTCACTTGGTTAGAATTATGGCTGCAAATCTTCATGATACAGTTCTTGCTTTTTTTAAACAGACAGCACTATTTACAAATAAAGAACTGCATTCACGGTGAGTCAAGGCTAAAAAACATTATAGGAGACAGAGCTAGAATAACCATCATTATCCTTTTTACTGTCTGGGCACAAACCAAATCTCTGATTACGTCTCTCGCACTTGAACAATTTTCCTTATTAACCACAAAACAAAGCACAAGAGTAGAGAAACTGGGCAAAACAGTGAGAGATACTCTGCTCTGAACTGTGCACCAAACCATTCTTAAAAGCTTTCTAATGTCAAATAAAACTCTACCACCTTCTGGGCATCTTCCAAGAATGCTCCAGGTTGAAGGTAACCTTTCATGAGCAACAGCCATCATCAACTCATTATCCAGTGATTGTAGATCTTTCATCCTTAGCCCAAACTTATCCAGCAACAGCTTGTGACTAGTGGCAGTGACACATTCTGTGTGATCGACCAGAAAGTGAGACAACTTTTGTGACAGATTCTCTGTGTAAGTGACAGGACAGCTGCCAAGGACCACAGGTGAGAAACCCACTGCGCACATCAACAGACACTGCTTCTTGGTACCCATGGCCTGTAATTATAATGTAAATTAATCACTAACATCATCTATGTTTAGAAAATACATTGACTATTTTTCATTCTCGCCCACCTCCAAGTGCTGTGGCTGCTC
Source organism: Donacobius atricapilla (assembly GCA_013397315.1). Lineage (NCBI taxonomy): Eukaryota > Metazoa > Chordata > Aves > Passeriformes > Mimidae > Donacobius > Donacobius atricapilla. The sequence continues at coordinate 137,075 of WBMY01015175.1, forward strand.
ATTCAAAATTATTTTATTCTTCCCTTTCATCATATATATTGGTCTTAGGACAAGGGTTTATACTGATGAACTCGGATTTGACTAGACTTGAACTGACAGTCCTCCCAATTATACCAACTCAACTCATTCTAGAACCAGTCTTTTTAGATGAGGGTTCTTAACCACAGTGGAAAGAATTGAAGATTCTTGGATAAGCATTAAGAAAAATTAGATGCACATGAAAAGAGTGGGGTTGTGGCCTGCAAAATGGATTCTGAGTAATACATCTATTTATTAACTGATATTTATTTTTACCTGGTCCAAAACCCAAAAACTTTTAACTAATGCACTTTTCAGGCTCTTGACAAACTTGACTAAATGCTGTATCAGTTCTGTAACTTACAGCTGGGACCCTCAAAGTCCAAGGGAGTTTGTCCCTTTAACCTCTTCAGCACTTTGTCTTTCCCTCCTACTCCTTTGACATCTAAGGGAGGGTGGATGCCATAAAAGAGGTACAAGCTGTACCTTTCACTGTAGACTTAACCATGATGTATTAAATGCACTTGTTTAAATTTTCCAACATGCTCTGAAAAGCTACAAGTACATATGCAATCCAGTAACTGCAGAAGGAGGCATGTGCTTACCACAATTGTAGTTATTTTTAAAGTGCTCTATGTTCCCTTACATGTAATTTGGCTACCATAAAATAACACTAACATCGGCAGGGGTATAGTTTAATCTCACATTTTATTTTCATCTGTTCATGGCTTTTGTCATGATTAAGTGTTGCCTGTAGCCTTTGGATTTTGTTCCTACCCCAGAATTAACCACTTAACAGTGTCAGAAAATATGCTGAGACCTTAAAAACAAAATTAAAACTGACTTGGAACAAGCCTAGCATTGCATTTTCTCCAGTTGTAAGCATGGCAATAATTTAGCATTTACAGGTTCAAAGGAGCCACTATGTAACAGCAATGAACTTCCCTTTTTTTACACTCTCCACTTATTTTCAGACTCTATAGCCCCTTTAGAACACAAGAGAAAACAAGGAGATCCTATTGCAAAGGTACACCACGTCTTACAGCCTCCTACTCACACAAATGAAAAGGTCACACAGCACACAATAGAAGTGACAAGTAGGCTGTATGTTACATCTATGAGGGAGAGAAGCCCAAGGCAGAGAGCCAGCTGGGAGGCAACACATAGGTCCCTTGTTTGCAGGGAGGCACCCTGGGACAGTCTCCCAGACACTTCTGTACCATGTGCAGCTCCAGCAGAGCTCTGAGCATCACAAGCAGGAGGGCCTTGCAAGCCAGGCTGACAGCTGCACCAGCAGAAGGCTCAGAAAGAACAGGACTTTTGCAGGTGTTAGGATTACCAGAGGCAAGCAGTTGTGGCATAGAGTCACATAAAAAATTATGCCATCCCTGAAGATTGCACTTTAATACACACCCAGTGGTGCAAGTCCAGTGAAGCTTAATCCAATACTACTTTATCTGGATGCTACAAAAGGCAGGATCACCTATGGAGAGTCAAACCCAGCCTGGATCCTAAAGGTGTTCATTCAAATCCCTGCGTTTTCTCCATTACAGGGATATAAAACAGTTATACCAAACTGTCCAGTCATGCCCAGCTTTGAAATAGTAGAGCAAAGAGTGGAAAAATATGAACAAGATCAGGCTCACGTGGAACTATAGACTGAAGAGTGTGGTCACCAACTCACTCAGCAAACATTATGGGTCTCTCCTGGGACCCATTATAAACAAAGTAAAACTCAGCATCCTCTGGGATGTCTTTGTCAAGTTTTGCATGTATAGTCACCTGTCCCTGAAAAATGAAAGTGCACTCTGAAACACCCAGTAAATTTCTCATCTTCAACAGACCCACTGATGCATAATTCAGGTCCAAGTTTATTGTAACCTTTATAACTCTACTATACAGAGGCTGTGACACAATGACAAATCTTCAGTTTCCTACTTCCACTTGGAAAATAACACTGTTTTTATGCCTGCAAAAGCAAAGCTGATTTTAAAAAATGCCTTTTAGATAATGTCTTTCAAGCAATTCATTTCATCCTACCCCACGCAAATATAACTAGCTTTTTATTTAAAATGCATCAGAATAACCTGAACCCAAATATTTTGTCATTTACAAAAGCAAGTTTTGTTCAAAAAATTAAAAAATCAGAAGTGATTTAAATTTTCTTAGACCTAGTTTTCAAAAAGAAGCACCAATGCAGTTCTACAAATGGTTTCAAAGAACACAGTTCTCAGATATCTGTCTGCGGGTTTCTTTATAGTAAATAGAAAGCAACCAGCCAAGAAAAACCTGTCATACAATAGCTTCAAAAAAGAACAGGAAAGGGATCTAAAAAGCAGCAAACAATAACAAATGTCTGACAAGTCTGAGGGAGGAAATTTAGATCAAGCTGCATTTCCTCGAGGAGGAGGACAGTGTGCTACAGCACAGTTCCTGACTGCCACAGTTGTTCTAAATAAGGCAGAATTGCCCCAACATCTGGCAGAAAACATGTCACAGAAGAATATCTGAGCCATATTTCCAAAGATGCCTGCCCTGCTCTATTCAAAACAGTTACCACAGCACTGACTCCACGAGCTCCATAAACAAGTCTTGTAAAAAAACAAAGCACAACACGGCTGCACAGAAAATTCTGTGCCTGAAAACCACACTTATGCCTCTGACTGTCCTTGTCCTCTTCACGATAAACCAATTATAACTCATTATAAGCCACTTCACTGCAGTATGACTCTTGTCACCCACCACATCACACCTTGGCCTGCCTTCCCCAAGGACATCTTCCTCATCACCCATAGCAACAAGAATTCTGCATGTGTTTTCCTCTTCCATGCAGATAAATCTGCTGAACCGAGGTGAAGAGGCAAAGGCTGGTTTCAAGCACAACATCTTCCTCAGATAGGATTGTTCCCGTAGGGACATACGTAAACAACATTATGAGTTCAGTATCAAAAGCAAACATGCCTGTCATCTCCAAACACTGTTAATACCCCTCTTTTTAGTGGCCTGAAGCGTTATCATAGCTGCAAAGTGTTTTCTCCTATTTCTCTCTGGGTTTTGCACTACTATAACCAGAAGGTAGTATTATTACTGCAGTTGCTGTTTTTCCTGTTGTTATTGAAACAATCTTTAAAAAAAAATTATTGTAGTTGTGAATAACGATTTTTCATCTGTTGAGTAATAATGTGGATGCCTGTTCTGGGAAGATAGGAATAGGGTAAGTCTCTGAATACCCTCCACAGTCTTCTCCAGTGGATTCTTAGCTGACAGCTGCCTGCTGCACAGGAGCATGGCAGAATTTCTTCCACATGGGCACTTGGGGCCACAACTCCCAAACCATCTCTATGCCCTCTGGACCCCTGAGTCAGAGAGTGAATACAAGCACACAGCTTTCATGTTTTCTTTGCCCTAACTACACAAAACAAGGGAGATATTCTGTGGAAACATTCTTCACTTTATTAGCAGCTGTGGGGGGGGAAAAATTCAAGCCAAATTGTAGCCATACTGCTCCTTTTGAAAAAAATGTTAACTTGGGTTCACAAAGGACAGAGAAATGTCTTAAACTAATTACATTGCATCATGTATAACAAGGGAGAATTTCAAAAATTCTAGAGGGAAAAAAACAGTGGAAAGCTCATGTGCACATAATACAAAACAAGTTTTATACAGCTCAGCCCTTACAACAGTCCAGAAAATGGAAGTCATGGTAATTTATGCAAAGATTAGTTGCAAGTTAGCAACTAGCTTGTATATGGCCAAACAATTTAGTGATGTAATTGGAAAACCTCAAATGATCCAAAAAGAGGGTTAAACTCTGTATTATGGTAGCTGATTCAGAGATAACACAGAAAGTAATAGTGGAATATTAATTTTGATGCTGTGTGGTTATCACATCTGGCTTCAGAAACAGTTCTTTCATGCAAGCTCCTATCATCTCCAACACTTTCTATCCTGCCTTCAGGTATTCTTGTTTCATGTCACTCCATTCAAACATATTTCCTCTTCCTGCTGCTGCTGCTATTGGAACATGTATCAGTTTACTTTCAAATTGTCTCTGTGTGAAGCCAAATGTACTACAGGACTTATTTAATCACTTTTTTTTTTTCTATAAAGATCACTTGCAGTCCATTCTAGAAAACTCCTATGTAGAAAAATACTTTGAGAAAGTAACTCAAGATTTATACCCAATTCCTGCAGAAGTATTTGTATCTTGAGTCCCTCAGGCAAAGTCAGTCCAACCCCAGGAACAGGCTGCAGTAGGAACTACCTGAACAGATCTCTCCACCACAGACAAATTAATTTGGAGTTACAGGAGTGAGAGCAATTCCAGCTCCCATGTTACATCTCCTTTCCTAACAAGGCACACAAGCAAGAGGGAAGCAGGCTGGATCTTGCAGTGAGATGCAATAATTTAGTCCTCCACCAAAGAAATGTCTGCCTGCTTCACAAGGCTTCCCTGGAGTTTTTTGGGAGATGAAACCTCTTTTGTAAAAGCACTGCTTCCTGGCAGAGCCAGAGTGCTCAATCCCGGTTTTCCACCAAAGCATATTCACTTAACTATGACAGCAATTAAATGGTCTACATAAACAATGACACACTTCTCTGGAAGTTCCATGAGAAATTCACACTTGCAAAACTCATTTACACAGGATCACTCTCATCACATGTGAGAGAAGAATTCTCCACTGCTTCACAACCCATTCTGCAAGGAATGACCAAAGCACTTTCTCAAGTCTGCAAAAAAACTCCAGCACTGACTTACTACTAAAGCACAAAGAAATTAACACTATAGTTATTGGCATTTAAAAGTAAGTAATTAAGCCCAAACTCAGACAGGTACAAAACAGCAAAATCCAAATAGATTATAGTATACACACCACCTGAAATGAGAACACTGTCTCCTACAGAATGATGTTTAGTCTGAGTTTGTTCCAGACACCGAAACTGACACATTCCAACATTTTTGTCTACATTTCTAAATATAAAATTTAAGCTTATCCTCTAGATACCAAAACCCAAATGAGATAAGTCACACTGGTGCCTCATCTTTGTAAAAGTGGACAAGTACACTGAATACAAGGCAGCTGTGAGAGCATGGATCCAAAAGGGCCAGATTCTTGACAATCCAGTTGCTAGATGTCTTTGACACCATTTTCACAGGTTTATTCTTTTAACAGCCTAACCTCTCTCCCAACTCTTTCCTTGCCTTAATAAGGTTATCTGTATCCTCACAAACTTGGGAAAATGCAACAGAGAGAGCTTGATTTCTATGTGTAGGTATGCTCAAGCATGCCTTCAGGGTCCCTGTGAACCTCAGACAACTCAGTCCGCACTTAATAAAAGCAAGAGGAAGGATGTGCCACTTCACCATGTCAGCAAATAAACACAGTCCCTGGCCACAGCTCATTTCTCAGGTAGATGCAGGGGAATCAAATCCTTGCCTAAAGCTCACACTGTGTTGATTCTGATGAACTTGTAAAGAAAACAATGTTTTAAAGTCAAAAGGCACTTACTGAGATCAACCAACCATTATCTGACTTAGATTTACACATACATGGCAAAAAAAAGGTATTCAGCTCTCCAGAACTACCACAAGGACACATGGAAACTGGAGACCTCTCAAACGCCATTCAGGTCTGTAACAGCAGAGCATTTCTGGCAGCCACATCAACACCTTTGACTGCAAAAAGACACCAGAAAACAGAAGAAAAATAACATGGGAGAAGCCCTCAGCCTATTGCAGCCAAGAAGAGTTTTGACATCGATCAAATGAAAGCCAGGATTGTCATCATAATCCTTAAAAAACAGAAAAGCATACAGGGGAGAGGACACTGCAGTTAAGAGGACCTTAAGGGAGACATAGACTCAACTCCAAACACATTAAACCTGTGCATGAGGACGTGTCAGTTTTTACCTTGCTGGGATCCATAAAGTAAAGCCTACCTTTTATTTCCAGGGAAAACACTGTTCTGGCACTGGCACCAGGGAGAAGATCAGCAAAGTTTGTGTTTTTAACAAGATTTATAGGTGTATACACTTTTTCAGTGTCACCAAACAGGTTTTCTAGATGTAAATTTTCCCTTGGTTTGTCTAGGGTACTTGAGAGCTGACCATGTCAGGCATGCAGCAGCAGGGTTCCCTGAACTTCATGTCCTGGGTAGGAAGCAGCAGAGGCCAGACTTGGGAGAAGAGCTTCCACCTCCTGACACTCACCCGACCCTGTTCTGCATCCCAGCAAGGGACTGAGGCAGGCTCTTTGTGAGGAGCAGAGGGAAATGGGGGTAGCAGTCCCTCACAGCTGAAACATGGCAGCATCCAGGTAGGCAGAGGGGCTGAAGGTTTGACCGTGGCACCTCCACACTGTGCCTCATCTCCAGCCTGCTGCAAGACAGTCCATGCCTCAATAATAACTGGCCATTAAAGTGAACTGAGTTTCTTCCACTTTGAAACCACCACCTTCCTCACCAGGAACCTGCCCCAACAAAACAGGGGCCACACAAAAAAGATCTTCAAGGGGACTTCCAGATCCAGGCCACCATGCTTAATTTCAACAATTGGTCTCTATCCTTGCACACATAGGCTGGATAAATCTGCTTTCCCAGCAGCTTTTTACCATAAAAATAACACATTCTAAAGTACACTAAAAATTTCTTTACCAAACTATGCATGTAGCTAAGTAGCTTAAGAAGTAATGTTTTATCCAGGGCTTTCAAGGATATCATCTCTAAATGTAATAGGACAAACAAGTACCAGCTTTGTAATTACATCCTCTAAGAAAAAATATGTACATGCTGGGGTAGAACAATAACTTAATTGTTCCCAAAATGCAAGTCCCAACACATTGAAATAAATGCAAATCCCCCAAAAAATAAGTATTGCCAGCAGTAATAGAAATATGCTCCTCTATGTCAGCTGCTACTGGCCACTGCAATTTCCCATAAATATTTTTTCACTGTTGAGAAGACTCACTTCAGAAAATGTTTATATTTTACTTGCGCTTGGACAAGGAAAGTAGAAGCCATACAGTTATACTGACTCTTTTGCAACTCAGCTGCAACTGTGAACACTTCTTCACAAAAGATATTAAAATAGGGAAACTTTAGCAGTAGGGAAATTCTAAATTAACAAAAATCAATCATATTCAAAACACTAATAACAAGAAAAAAGTTATAAACATGCCTCTCCAATGTTCTGTGATGTTTTTATAGTGTCCACCAGACATCTTTTCTACATATTACAGTAAATGCAGTTATGGACTTGCTTCAGAAAGCATACACCCCAACTGAATTGAATGCAATTGGATTCAACACACAGTGAAACAGCAACACTGCATGAAGGGAAGGAAAGAAGTTACAAACTGAAAAAAATAAGAGCTAAAACCTGAACATTTCTCTAGAAGTTTTCTAACTTTCTAACTGTATAGCTAAAAATATCCAAAACAAAAACAGGGGGAATTTCCCCCCAGTTTTATAACATAAGGGAAGAAGTAACTGAGTATGATTATTTTTTTTCTATCCAGAGTAACACAATGAGCATAATTCCACATACAAACTTGGAGAGAAGGTATGTGTTGATAGGTTTATATTTAACACTACATATTATCCAAAAGCCCACACATACACTTTTATTAAAATCAAATCTGTATGCAGAGTTGCTTTGAGAAGAGCCAATCCTCTGCTGATTCATATTGCAAAACTCCACCAGCACCCAGAGAACCTCACTCTTTTGCACAAGGCTGGTCTTCAGCCCCTGAACCTGTGGAAAATACACTGCCAACATTTGGGAAATGCACCACAGCAGTTCTCCAAACACCAGTTTTATGCACCAAATACCTGTAGGTACTTCAGCATGTGGCAGGTTTCTGAGAAATGCAGAGGATGCATTTTAACAGACACCTCCAGGTCATGCCTTAATTTTAGCTTTCATGTTTTTCAGATTCTGTGCTGCCTAGGGGTGCAGTTCTGAGCCTCACATTTAGTGTCAGTCAGCTCCCTCCACAGAATATGTAGACAAAACAAACCCTTTTCCTGCTGAAGACCAAGGACAACTTTCAGGCCCAAAAGCACAAACAACAGTAGACTGAAGGGAGGAACAAGAAGAATGGGACCTCACAACCTGAAGCTGCAATTGGACAATTAAATTTGGTCTATGCAAATGGACCAAAATTTATAAAAATGTAAGACCTCATGACTGGCTGTGCATTTTGTGACCATTCTAAATCTACCTTGGGTGTAGCCCTGGTCAGGCCCTGTCCTGCCCAAGGTGTATCCTGGAGGCCTTTCAATAAATACCTACTTTATTCTCCAGCTCTGTCCAGTCTCTGTTTCACATCAGCCTTCCTAAGGTATCACAGGCACGAGTAAGAAGCATCACCCCCACAGGTGCTTAAGGCAATACAGCACACAAGAAGTCCACTGACTGGTAGCTGAGGTAGCTCCCTGTTCTTGTCAAAAAGGTGAGAAAAGAAAGTGTTCAGTGAACACCAAAATAAAATCTGAAGGATGCTTCTAGCAAGGTCCCAGAACTATCTTGAATAGAAAAGCATTAGAAGAGAGATTTCCTGATGAAGGCAGATAATTTTCCCTCTTTTGATATGAAAAAACAGCAAGTTCCTCACTTTGGTTCAGATGCAGTGCCTTTTTAAATGAAAAAGTAAGTACTGGTAGAAGCCACAGCCATCTTTTTGAGTAAGTAGCCCACATAAACAGGAAAAAAATTAAGCACTGTTACATCCAAACTAATGATAAAGTAGGCTTCAAGCAAAGAAGGATGGAGGAGATACTGATAAGTTAACTAGCTGACTCCCCTGCCTCACAGCAGGATCAAAGCTGCCCAAGTTTACTCCTCAGAGATGGATTTTCCCCACCCTGTTTGGAAACACCACTCATATAGCCCCCTAACACAGAGCACTGTGAACTTCCTCCTACTCAAACAATCCCTGTCTGGCCTCTCCCACCTTCTGCACCTGGTACACACTTTGTTCTTCTTCAATGGCTTAACAAGTCATTGGCCTTGATGAGCAGAAGAAAGATAAAGGATTGGTTTACGTTGTTGGGGTTTAATAGGAGAACATCCTTAAACCTTGTGGGTTTTCAATCAAACTTATTGCAATACTCCCCCTTCAGTGACAAAGTGAAATACATCTGCTCTATTGGGAGTCTCTGAAATTGCATACACTGGCTTTTACCCAAAGCAGATGTCTCAAAGTGAGTTACTCCTTCTACCTCCTCACTAGCCTCAACAAAGGTTCACTATCTTCAGAGACACAGACAGCGAAACAAGGAATTTGGTGAGAATGACAAGATTTGCCTCCGGGAAAGGGAAAGGGAAAGGGAAAGGGAAAGGGAAGAAGAAACAAAGTAACAGGCCATGGCATACATATATCTGCAAGTCTCTCTGCACACTGTTAAGTAGCCTCTAACATTACCCACTTTAAAAAGAAACATGTATTAGACATATGCTTTTCATTCAGCACACATGCAATATGCCCAGATGCTTTCCAGGTTTTTATTTCCTATGGCATTATCTTACACAAAAAAAATTTCCTCCTCAGTCCTGTTTCTTCTGTTTAACCCTCTCCACCAGCCTTTTACTCAATTTAAGATACAGCTGGCAGCAACACCACTTCCACATCTCCACAAGCAACATCCATCCACGTTAACCTGACCCATGTCAGACCCAGGAACACAATCTCATTTTTGCTGAATTAGTGATGACACCTTGTGGGGCTACCTAAAAACAGAGGCCAGACAAAATTAAGGGAATAAAAAGCAGTTACATTTATTGAAGGGCCCTCAGGGACATTTTGGACAGATGAAGCCATCCCCCAGGGGTTACACCCAAAATGGATGATGGATCTCGGGTTTTCATGCTTTTATAAGTTTAGTTCATTTGCATTTTGAGGGTGTCCTAGGGTGACTTAATGATGTTTTGAAACCACCAAGGGTCTGAGCCCAGACAATCAGATCCCTGTAGGTTTCCTCGAGACTCAGCTTTCAGTGACTTTATAGACAAAGGCAGCCTTGATCCAACTGTCCAGAAACATAACTTTAATAATGCAAAAACAACAAAAAGGAAAGCGTACACTGTATGAGGAGCGAACTGGAAAAAGGCAGTAACAAGGGGCAAAAGGCAAAGAGGCAAAGAGCAAAGTGGCAGAAAGCCCAGGACCAGGGTCAGACAGGGGTATTTATATATTCTGGCGTGGGGTG